>JXWZ01005335.1:0-60925 GCA_000956215.1 Anopheles farauti No. 4 | reverse complement strand
TCCCCCAGCCGACATCCGTGGAAGAGACCTTGGGACGACCGGAAAGATGCGCGAGTGTGCCCGGGCTGCATTCCACACGAGGACGTCCCGGCGTTCCGGTTTCAGCGGCAAAATGCGACCAATTTGGGTGCCCGGATCCTATGCGCCGTGGTATAGATGTTTGTTTCTCTGTGTGTGTTTGTTTCCAACCCGTGCGACTCGGCCAATGTAGGTCACGTGTGCTCGCGCGTTGCGTTCCCCAAAATGCCCACTCGAAAAAGCTCACCGAAAAGCGCCGAAAGCTATCAGACTGTGTTCTGGATGAGGGTCGGATGTGAACCTCCCCGCGAACACCGAGGAAGTTCGTCTCAGAACCATTTTGCCTAAAATTTCCGTCAGGTTTACTGCTGGTGCTGCTTTCCTCACGGGGAAGACCAGCATCCCGCAACACCGTGCTCTAAGCTGCACAAGTTCAAACCCCGGCTCGGAAATGAGGCCAAACATTGAGGCCAACCGAAAAGGAATACACAAAAAGCAGGTATGAAAAAAAAATTGGAACCTGTTTGCTCCTATGCCGATCGCCACCATCATCATCATCATCATCATCACCGTCATCATCAGCAGCGTCGTCGTTTATGATCATTTGATACGAACGGTTCGTATTATTACGCTGGCACGGTTCAGGTGGCCTGGCGGTCGAAGATCCAGTCCCGAAGTCGTTCGAGCGGGACTAGTAACTCTCGCTCGTCGGTCGACCACCACCGGTGAGGGCCTTTCTCTACGAGCTAAACGCAGGTTTCTCTCCGGTTCGCAATCTTTCTTTTTCAGTGTTTTGTTTTTTTTTTCGTTGGTTTTGTACTCAGCTATTACCTCCACTCGACCAGGACAGTAGTAGCGAGTATAGAGGAGTAGCTACTGATATAGCACAAGCCAAAGTAGGCAGTCTCATTCTATCGCGATAGCAGATCTTCATATCAGATATCAAATCTTCTTAAGCAAATCATAGCTATGGTCCTTATCATAACTCCGATGGCTTTGAAACGGTAGATAAGAGGGCATGGTTCGAAATCGACGTTCAAGCTACTCCCCTCAAGGTTAACCCCCAGTGTCTCCGGCTGGTACCATTATACTTCAAAATTCGTGCCGTTCTCGATGCGACCGACCATTTGAGCCGACCATTATTGGTTGACCCCAAAAAAAAACTTCAGCTAAAAGAAACCGATTAATCCACCCGAGCGGGTTTCGTTCGATTTCAAATGTCATTTTGACTTCCTTTTCCAAGGCAATCCATGGCAGGCCGCAGCGTGGCTGCGTTGTGTCGCCATTGATTTTGGATAATGATGGGGCGATCAAGGGGTGTTGCTTCTGTTTTTTTTTCAGTTTGTTGTGGCTGTTGTTGCCCCCGCTTCGTTACTGCTGCTGACCTCTGAGAAACTAAAGCATGTCAAAGACGAATTGTGACGATGCGAGGAAAACCGCTCTCTCGCGAAGAAACACTGACACTCAACGCACACACACACACAAACACACACACAACGTGGGGAGTACGAGCGGAAAACTGGGTGCGACCTGCCTCCGTTCCCACCTGCATCGGTTCGGACACGTCGGACGGATGTTGGCGAGTCGCTCACCAGCTAGACGATCACGGCGAAGCGGGCGAAGAAAATTCGGTTATGAAATGGTCGACGACCTCGGGTCAGGTCCGTTAAGTCGAATCAGAGGGCCACCTCGATCGATCTGAGAAAACAGGTTTGCCACCGCATCGCGTCGCTCGACGCTGGCGGTGCGTCGCTAAACCAACAAAACACCGCTGGTGGCCGAAACGAAAGATTTGCTACGACACATGCACGATTTCCACGCCAGATGCTCCCTTCCTTGCTCACGTTAGACACCGCATGTGTGGATAAAACACATGCTCGAGTTCCAGCTTGCGCCGAGGAGATCCTTGGCGGTCCTTAATAACACTCCAAGTTAGCGTCAAGAGATCACAGCGTCCAAGACACACCTGAAGAGCTTTGCCATTGATGGACAACTGGACAGAGGGCGACGCTGCAAGATGTTGGTGACCTTAACACGGACCTTATATGTACTTCCTGCCGGCTTTTTTTTTTTTGTTTCATGATGTGCAACACACCCTTTTCATGTCCGCACACGCACAGGATTCACCATCCCAGGGCGGGAAAACTTTCTTCCGGGATGCCTGCCCAACATAGGCTTTGAAGACACGGTGATCGGTTGATTGATGATTGATGAAGTTGCGGTTTCCACGGTTTCCTTCCGTCTCATCACTACGGCGCATACACGTTTTGGCGAGCACACCGCACTGCCTTCTTAGTTATGACTGACCAGAACTGTCTTCTGGGGGAACTCTACACGGCGAGATTCTAACATGGACGATCAAACCCAAATGTCTTTTTCTGTTGATAGTAGACCAGCTGATCAGTGGAAGAGAACCCGAAGTTGAGCATGTATTACGTCTATTATGAACAGCTTCTCCCTCTTCCCGACCAGACCAGACATGGCGTCTAGTGCAAAATTGTACTACTTCTGCTACTACTAGTGAATATTACTACTACCACCCAGTACAGAGACCATCTTCAGCTTTCAGGTCACCAACACACACGCACCTCGGTGCGAACAATGTGACCCGTTCCACCCTCGTGTGTGTGTGTGTGTGTGTGTCGTGTGTTTGCCATTGCTTTCTCCAGCTTCGGTGCACACGACTCACATTTCTCTTTTCGGAAGCGATACTTTCCACGCGGTTTCTTCGAGGGAGGGGGGAGGGGGTTATTTTTGTTGTGCTGTGTGTATTGCTTTCTTGCCATCCGTAGCAATTTCGCACTCGCTCTCGCTCGTTGTACGCTCTCGCGGTTCCCTCTCGCTCCCACACGGTATGCTCTCCCCTTCGCCCCCACCGAGTCGTTCCGTTTGGCCGCCCGCTGCCCCGGCACCTGCCGTCCTTATCCTACCGTGGCCGGGGCCCGACATTCCATCCGACATTTCTTATCCTCGAGGCAAAACTATCGCCCGCTTGGCCGATGGTTTCTCTCTAGATTTTTCATTTTACTTTTTAGTCCACTCCTCTCTCGCATTCCCCCCCCCCCATCCTCTCCGCATGTCGGAGCTGTTTTCTTGTTCCTCTTTCACTCAGTTGTCGCCGTGCAGCCGTTGTGTTGTTGTGTACACCTTTCATTTACTTTCCCTGTTACTGGTGTGCGTGCGTAGACCTGGGGCACGCTTGTCACGGTTATCTCTCTTATCTGGCAGCGCTGGCTAGTGTACGCGCGTCCTAGTAAATGAAAGTTGATAGAGCAGGTTCGATGCCAAGCGCACTACACTACACACCAAAACACACATAACATACAGCGCGCGCAAACTGGCTTTTTTGGCGTCATCCATCACCAGAATCATCATTTGACTCATGGTCGCTAGCATCTGGCCGCGGTACTAATTTTCCTACTAAACATCCCCGGACTCGGTCCTTCAAGCTTCTGCAGCGAACTCGAACTTAGAGGCAAACTTAACATCGCATGTGTTGCGGCAAGAGCTAAAACCTCGCCTGGAACGTGTGCCGAATGTGTCGATGACGTCCATTGACAGGTGTCATTATCACCTTTGGCAGATTCTCAGCAGTACCCTACTACTACTACTCTACTACTATCCCGTTGTTTAACGCGAGCGACAGACTTGAAGTCTGCCGTGGTAAAATGTGATGCTCAAGGTCACCGTACCGCGAACAGGATGTCGAGGATTTCAATGTCATGCCTAGCCCAGGACCAAGCAGTATGTCGTAATTGAGACGGCAAAAGCGACGCATCGAAACAAGCGAGGTAACGCTGGTGCGTCGAGCGAGCGGACTGGCGGACCTGGCGGACCAATTAACCGCGAGTTGTGAAATGGTCCTATGCTACCTGTGTGTGGTCGGATGGATGACTCGCGCTCGCGTCGCAGAACGGTCTGATTATTGGCCGGTCGGTGGCGTTACATAATCGCCACCGAAGAGTTCGTCCGAACCATTGCCACGTAGTCATCATCCCCGTTGGATCATTGACGTCGTTGGCGGCTTCACACCGTATAAGCACACACACACACACACCAGGCTCGCTTCAAGGATGAAAACTTTCACACTTTCGTGAACTACCAGCGCGGCCAGTGTATCTCTTGCCGTCGCGGAACTTTCGAACGTCACGACCGATTACGAAGCGGTGCGCTAGGTGTCCGGTTAGGGCGAGTTTCGACTCGCCTGTCCCTCTTACATTCCACTGGGTCTGGGCTTTAAATCATTCGGCTTGCAATTTGGACTATCCGATAACCAATAACAAAAAAAAACAATAACCTCCCCCTTTAACACTCTACAGGACGGATTCTTTTTTTTTTTGCTTTTTTTGGTGCGATTACTCACCTGGTTCCGTTCGAAGAGTGGCGCCCCGACGGGCACACCGACGGATTTGGCGACTGGAGAAGGTTGAATGAAGTTACTGCGACCGGTGTAGAAGTTGCGCGCGATACCGATCGAACCACCGACAACGCTGGTGGCCACGGCGGTCACCAGCGTCGGGGACGTACCAGATCCGGCGTACCCGAACCCGGACGCCGTCAGTAAGGTGCGTTTCCCGGCGCTCGCCATCGGTAGGCCAACGCATCTGCCACTGGTGACACCACCACCACCACCACCGCCGCCGCCACCACCATCACCGCCACCACCGACACTAGCCGCGGTTCCGGACATGTGCACCACCAGCTCGAGCTGCGGCGGGGGGTGCGCCTGCCCGCCCAGCTGGCCCTTCGAGACCGCCACAAACTGACACAGTTTCTCCTGCACCACGCGGGCGCAGGCCCGGTTGGACGAACTTAAACACGCCATAGTCAAAACAATTGTGATCCGATCGATGGACCGCTCGAGCACTCGAAGTCCCCGAAAAGCTTGATGTTGCTGCCGCTGCTGTTGCTGCTCTGGCTGCTGCTCCGGCTGCTGTTGCTGCTACCGCTCGCTTGTCAGTGGCTGCCTGGTTGCTCTGTCTGTACCCCACCAAAAGCCTATTCTGCACTCTGCCGCGCCAGCGCCACCCGGACCTCCCACCCCTGCCAGCGGTCTGTACCGGAGACGTTTCAGCCACACGATATCACACGATCGGTCTCGACCGTTCCTCCCTCTCCGACAGCACGCACGATCTGCACAGCGTTCCCGCTCTGGCGCACGGCCAGCCAGCCGGCCCGTACCCCGTTTGCCTTTATTGGGGGGTTAGTGCTTTCCCGCTCGATTTCTACCGGTTTGCAAGCAACGTGGGAGCCGAACCGAACGCCTCGAGAGCCGTGGCTCAGCGTAGCCCAGCTTCTCTTGCTCTCGCGCTGTGACTGTGTCGACTGTGTGCGTTCGGGTCGTGGCAAGAGAGATGATGGAGCTTCGGTGGGTACGGGCGCTCGCTCGCGATCGACTCGCACTCGCGCACGCGGTAAATTCCCGCAAACCGAGATCGTGCCCGCGCACTAGCGCTTTCACTCCTCGATGCGAGAGCCCCTCGCACTCCCCCTCCCCACCCGTCTCCCCAGAGAGCGCACGCGATGGCCTCCTTTGGCCGAACCACCGGATATGGTGGGAGTACCGCAACAGGTGATACGATGATCGGCCCCCGACGAGCGCCTGCAAGAGAAGAATTCAGATCGATCGTGATCAGATTTTGCGTTATCGGATTATGATGGAAATGGGAAATTTTAAATTCATTCAGCGGTTTCTCACGGACTTCGTGTCCGTTGCTACCGCACAAGTCTTTCGTACGGAGGATGTAGGGCTTACAGAACATACTTACGTGATTTGATTCTCCTTGCGATGCTTATCTTAGCACTGCTCAGGAACATTCACCATCAGTTTGCGACGCTACAAATAAACAAGAAAATCCGCGTTAGTCCGACCGGTAGTACACCCAAATCGCACGAACGAAGGCCGTGTGTGACGTAAATGCAAAACTCTACGCAAAATATCGAACTTAATCTTGTCGCAAAAATTACGATTCAAGCGAAGACATCGCCCTGATACAGGGTTAGTATCGCGTTCCAATAAATGACGTATATTAAATTCGCTGGCTGGAAGGAAACAGGCTCGCAAACACGCACACCGATCGTCGCACACGATCTTTTTCCGCCGGTATATCCGCCCCATCCCAAAATCTTCCGCAAGAATAACGAACAGTTTGGGTTTTGGGTCTTTTCGTATCGTGCCAACCTGTTCTGAGCCCCGGCAGTACCAATCGCCCGGTGCAAAATCAATTAACATAAATCGCAACCGCTATCGTATCCGGACAAACGCGCGGGATGGGTTATTTGTGACGTCAATTTCGGATTGGCTTCGAAGCGATGATAGCGTTCGTTTGGGACAAGAATGGAAAGACAGCATCTTCTCACGGCGTTGGCGTGCGAGTTCATTACCGAAATGCGCAATCTAGCAACGCGGGATGAGTCGGGTTCATAAAACCCGGAATTCATTAGCGAAATAATTAACGTGCACCGTCCAACCATTAGCAAACGATTAAGGCTCTGATTGCGCACGATTCTGGCTTTGCATCCCTTCGGCAGAGAAAGAAAAACTAGCTTGTTCGAAACTTATCCCGCCGACCCCGATCAATTGTTTTCGCAAAAATCGGTATTCTTAGTCCTTAAATTGCTTTCGGTACTAATTAAACTCGACACCCTACTAATTGCGAAGGCTCTTCTGAGCTCGTAATAATTATCCCATTCGAATAGCACAAAAAATGAAAAAAAACACGCTTATTTCTTCCCGATCGCGACGATGGATCATTAAAATGGACATTACACAATCTCAATGTCGTGCCGACAGAATGCATAATTAGTGCTGCCGAAGCGCGGGAGGGGAAGTGGGCGAAACACATGTCCGCCCTGAGAGCGATCCCGCGGGAACGAACAAAGAAAGGCGTATCCTTTGTCCACCATGAGGCACCGACGTGCCATTGCGCGCTGAAACGCTGTTCGTGGGCAGAATGCATATGCTCGGAGTCCAACAGATGGCGATTAATAATGTGATAGCGTACAGTTTCGGGCACGTTTCGGGGAGACACTTTCTGTGGCAGTGCCTATTGGACCGGCACCGTCCAAAACTGATAGATTCGGTAAAAATTCAAATCAAATTACAATCTGTCATCAGCCAGCGGACCCCTGACACACTGTCAGTTGTGGCGGAATGTCGCGCCTGTAGAAGATTGCGCACCCAGTATCCACACACCACTTTCGGCTGTGGAGTTACATAACGTAGCGTTTTTGCCAGTCCAATCGCTTGGTTCCAGCAGCTTCATATCCGGCACTCCGGTGTTTGACGAAAAACGATTTTAGTCTGTTTTGCCATGATGCTCCGATCAGCTGATGAACGAACGCAGGAGAAAACATAAAACAGCATCATCATCGCGGTATTGCTGAAACATCAGCAATGCAATGCACATTCCTTCGCTTCCATGTGTTCTCCACAGCGTCGTTTGGGTGTGTGCGTGTTTTATGTGCAACGATGCGTCCCTTCCTTCATTCTACTCTTTCCACAGGTTTAACCACAACCTCCAATCAGCGCGGGCAAATTTCGGTTGCAATTCCGTTCGCGAAGGGCGCGCAGTCAACACGACATCCATGCAGCTGCTACTGCTGCTGGTCCTCGAGAAAACACTCACCATGTGCGCATAATGTTCCCGATGGTTTGATGTATATGCTTCCGATTTTTTGTGTTTTTTTTTTGGTTTTTTCTAAATATTTCTATCTCGAGATGAATTGGCTGTGATTGCGAAACAGTCGGGCACCACTTTCCTTGCATAAACACTACCGCACACACACACATACATGCACGCCGTCAGCACGTGCATGTGTATGCAATCACAAACACGCAACACCCGGCAACATGTTAACAAGGTGCCCGGATCTTCTTCGTCCAACGATGCACGGACAATATTCACCCCGCATACCCTACACCAAAGCTATTTCTTTTCCACCACCCGCCAGTTCCACACAGCCGGTCCAATGTGGTCCAGAAAATCGGCACTCGTTTGTTATCCTAACCTGGCGCCGCAGCCCGCGCACCCGCGGGAAAGAAGACAATAACAAAAACCATATGACATTGACGTTTCTCACGAGCACGAATCAGCCGGGGGTGGCAGAAACTGCTTGCACCTCGTTTGATGTGGATTTTCTGTAGACTTCCTACAAAATGCCAAACAACATGAATATATGGTGGAATTCATCAGAAAATGAACTCCATCTCCTTCAACTCCATCATGGCATAAGATTCGCTGCGTGCGACTGTCGGTTTGCGATGAAATGTCGATGCACTGTAATGTCAAAGGTTGTTGACAGAAACTGTCACAGCGTACAGTGTTGGGTATAATTATACTATACAGAATACTAAACAAATTAAATTTAAGAAATATTTAGTGTTTATAGTTTAAATAGCTTTTATTAGTTTAATTTAGGTATGGTATGCTTTCATCTTGGTATTTTGTGTAGGGTTGATCCATGTGCCTAGTTTGCTATATTAACGTGACGTTGATAAAAAGTTTTTCTTTATACGGTTGAACAGTTCTATACTATTTTGCTACGAGTTTTGCATATTCTCGGCAATACTCAATCGATCGTATTTGGCGTTACTCAACCATGGTTCCTCGCAAATTCATTTTAAGCGGTCCGGTTTTTTATAGTTGATCTTACCGAGCTCCAATTATTAGATTGATTTCACGCTAGACCTGCGCACGCTTAAGGACACTTATTTGAAATACTAATTGAAGGATTATATTCATATTATCAACAGCATAAGCAAAATCAAAATAAGACGGGGCCGGGGAATCCGTACGGGCGAAACTTACGCTGCAGGTATTGCGATAGTGGGAGAAAGCTTTACAACTACGGCTTAAACATGTTTCACATCACACCTAGGAACTGCGTACAAACATACTTCAAAGCATCCCGTTAAATTTAGTATCTGTATCTCATCTAATTCACAATCAATCCTCACAACACCCCAACATCACAAACAATTAACAACGATATTAAAAACAAAAATAAACTGATACTGATTTTGAAGTATGGTTGAAGGAACGCAGCAGTTTTTGCGTCAAACCCAACAATAAAGTATTGGAATTGACGGAAAAAATTAAGTTCTTAATTGCAATATAAAACTGCGCTCTTAACCGTTCAACCACAGTAGCTCCTATGGGCGCGATGAGGACCGTTGATGGACGCTGCTGATGCCGCCGTTGCTGCAATTATAAAATGATTACAAACGTTGCGAAGTTATTTCCCTCCCGATATCCAATTTCGCTTTACACGCCTTTACTTACGTTTTGCTGCACTTAAGGTGGATGATGAGCAGTACGCATCCGAGTAGCAGGCAAACGCTTCCCACAACAATGTAGGCGAAGCCAAGGAACGGATTCTTGCCGCCAAGGATCGAGGTCGTGGAGAGGATGAACTTCTTTGTTCCCTCGAATTCAATCACCGAGTACGCTGTAAGTGGGAAGGGGAAAATATCGAAACCGGGAGGTAAGTATAAGTTTGCGAGATTCACCTAAAACCGGCACAAAACGCATCACTCACTGTATTCCACGGTCAACGTGTAGTTGCCCTTCATCAGCCCGTCCTTGAACTCTTCCTGCGAGTGATCGATGCGGCGGTGTAGCTTGCGGAATGTGGGGAGCGCGGCCGTACGCATCCACACGATCAGATCCTCGTTCTGGAAGCCGTTGTTATCCTTGTTCACCGTGTCCAGTTCCCACAGGTTGCGCGTCCAAGCCTTCGGGCGTTGGAAACCACGCAGTGCCTCCTCCAGGTTGCCGTCTGGGTTGCGGAACTTGATCTGGCGATCCGAGGGCCAGGCAATTTCCGTCTGCAGCAGCGGCACATCCCGGTCAAGTGTGTCTGAGTGCAATTCAAATCTGTCGCTGAATAGCGAGTTGGCGATGGCACCGCACGGTGCGATCGGGATGCGCTCCTCGTCATCCGCGTACGCGAACGGTGCACAATCGCTGGACGGAATGGGTGACAGGCGGCCGAGCAGCTGATCGTCGTCGCGCGATTTAACGTACCGTCGGTGGTTCTGGTAGTAATTGGTCAGTCCGTAATACAGGTACACCTTGTCGTGGAAGTCCTTCTCTAGTTCGAAGTGGATGATGCACAAGCATTTCACGCCAGGATTGGTGCTGATCATCTCCGCACAGCTTTGATTTCCACCGTACGGCTTGCAGTGCGTGTAATCGTAGACGAACTCGTTGATCTGCAGGCGAGACCGAAAGGTAGAAAGTGTTAGAGGAGCAGCAACAACACGCTGCAGGTGCAACATTACCGAGTTCGAGGAAATTAGCAGCAATGCACCGATGGGAATAAAAAGCACCCCGATGAGGAAAAAAGCAGGCAGCACCGTGCCAGCAGTCAACACTGGCTGCCAGGCTGGAAGTCGCTGCTGCTTGAATGCGGAATCTGTAGTAAGAAGGCCAAACAAGAAAATAATTAAAAAAAATGCACAACATTGAAGGGTGGGCACTCCAGTTCCTACTTACCTGAAGGTCGTTTCGATTTGGGCATTTCCGCTCCGTCCACCGTCTCCGGCATGGCTTGGCTAATGATGGCAGCCATTTTACACACGCAATTGCTTGATTGTTGAGCAGAAATATCAGCTGCTGGTTGATGATAGTAGCCTCGGCAAATGCGAATAATATTGATTGAAGAAAGGCTCGTTTTTTTCTTTCCTCTGTCACCTTCTGTTTCCTTTACTGCATCGTATGACGCACCCGTGTTGTGATGAATACGAATGCTTCCAGGAACCAAAATGACAGCTAACTCCCAGCAGCTAGCAAACAAAACGTCAAATACGCATTCCATTGCCAGACAGTTGCAAATTATGTAAAAAGTGTATAATTTATGTTTTCCTTGCAATTTTATTTACGTATGATGGTTCCAATTTTTTTTCTCAATTATTACCACTCATTTTAATTCGTTTTATGTAAATTACGGCGTAAGATAAATATAAGAAAATATAAACAAATCTCCTGATGACGAACAAGACTATGGTGTATACCCACTGTGCGCGGACAGAAGAACAACAACAACCGCTGTCAAAAGACCTCTGGAATCTAGCAGGCCCTGTCCGTATTTTTTGTCGTCGTCGTCGTCGTCTCAAACTAAGCACGGACGACAAATTTTTTCGTTTCGTTATTTTGTCTAGTGTGCTCGTGTGTTTATATGTCCGTGTAAGAATCACCGCGCATAACGTATCCCGTCGTCGCGTCCATCAAAGGGCCACCAGAGCCCGATTCAGCTATCCAACAACCCGTAAAGGTACGCACAATCGAACCCGACAATCAATCGATTTATCACACGCAGCTCAACGCCAGCTGCGATTGCGAGCACAGAATGGACGGTGGAAAAGGATGCTTCACCTGGCCGCAAACGCTAACTAGGCGGCTACTTCACATCATTTGGCAGCAAAGAAATGTTTCTAAAATTAGTGAACCAATCATCCCGGAGCGTTCGTTGAGCGCGAGGTCCCTTAGCACCCTTTTATGGTGACGAACACCTGCGCGGGGGGTTACTGTTTGTGCTGCAATTGCACCCGCCCTCGCGACTAAAACAACACTCAAAATTTTCCAAATCACGAGGTCGAACAGTGGCGATTGGAATAGTTGCAAAACGAGCGCGGGCGCGTATTTTGTTGAGTAAGCGATTCAATCATTGCTTCTATTATTAGGAGGTTTGCGCGAGCTGAACCGGGTAGGTAACTGTTATTCACATTTCTTCTCGCAAGCTGCAGTGTGTCTTTTGTTCTGTGGAACGCAATGGATCGACCAGTTAGTAGGCTAAGATGATTGCAAATTGTGTGTCAAGTTAGCTGAACTTTACTCATCGACTGTGTGTCGTTTTCGTGCTATTGCAGGATCGAACCGGAAGTGCAACGATGCCGGTGATGCGACGCCGGCGTCTCTTTCACGATGTGGTACACGGGCCCCGCCTGTACGACACGGACCAGTACCGGCAGCGGTTACAGCTGGATGCGAAAGACTCGCTGAACGTGCTTCGGCGCATGACCAAGTCGAAGGTATTCGAGGCGCACCAGGGCTGCGTAAACACGGTCAGCTGGAGCGAAAATGGACAGCTGCTGCTGTCCGGGTCGGACGATCTGCATCTGGCCATCACAAATCCTTTCACGAGCGAGCAGCTGTGTCGGGTGAACACACCACACCGGGCGAACATCTTCAGCGCTCGCTTTCTGCCACAATCGCAGTGCCGGGAAATAGTTTCCTGCTCCGGCGATGGTATGGTGGTGTACACGAACTTGCAGGACGCGTCGAGTGGTGGTGGTGGCGTCGGTTCGTCCGGTATGTTTCGGTGTCTGACGCGCGGCACCGCGTACAGCGTAATGACGATCCCGTCCGAGCCGCGCACGTTTCTGTCGTGCGGTGAGGACGGTGCAGTTCGGCTGTACGATCTGCGCCGCGGGACGCACTGCGCCCAGGCGCACTGCACCGATCATACGCTGATTCGTAACCCGTCCGCCGTTACGGCGATGGCACTGGGGTCGATTCGGCACCACTACATCGCAACTGGCAGTTGCGCGAACAGTGTGCGCATCTACGATCGGCGCTCGCTGCGGCTCGCCGAGGCCCGCGAACCGGGCGAACGGTGTCCCTATACAGTGCCGTTGAAAACGTTCACCAATCCGAACAGCCCACCCCGCTCATACCGCATTACCTCACTAAAGTACGATGCGTACGAGGAGCAGCTGCTCGTGAACTACTCCTCCGATGATGTATACCTGTTCGAGGTGGCCCACAGCAGTGGGGTCGGCAAAGTAACGGCGTTGCGGGCGGCGAACGCCGCAGCCAAGTTGGCGACCGAGCCGGCCGCATCACCGGTGCGCCGTTTACGGCTGCGCAGCGACTGGTCCGACACCGGACCGGAAGCACGGCCCGCGAGTGAATTGGCGGCCGGGATGGAGCTGGGCCAGGCCCGGCCCCGTTTGCACGATAACATTATGCATCGCATGACGGACGTGCTGACACGCATGCTGGCCGATCCGCAAATTCGGCAGGGTCTGTCGTTGGCACGTGAACGACGCCAGGAGCAACCGACACCGGAGTCTGTTCCTCCGGCACCGCTCGAACCACCGGTGGAGCGAGCCGCATCCGACGCCGATGATGACGACAGTGACGATGATAACGCCGGAAACAGGAATGATGCGATCCCACCGACCCGAGCAGAAGCTAGTGTATTGGATTGGTGTGCTGAAAATGTTTCTACTGAGGTTCAGCAACCCGTGGCATCGTCAGAGGCTGTGGCTGCCACGAGCAGCAGTAGTGGTGGTGGAAGTGATGGTAATAGACCTGCTGGTGCTGTTACAGGTGCTTCCGCTGCTGCGTCTTCTTCCGGAAATCGGTTCGATTATATCGTACAGCAGTACACCGGACACCGCAACTCACGGTGCGTCTTTTCCTTCGATTCGATTTATTTGTTTTATTTGTTATTCATGTCAATACCTTGCGTTGACATTGGAAGGTCAATACAAATCGAGTTGTTTTTTCAAAAATTAATAACATATTTCATTCGCTCACAGCACGATGATCAAAGAGGCAACGTTTTGGGGCAGCAACTACATAATGGCTGGTTCGGACTGCGGGTGCATTTTCACCTGGGATCGGCACACGGCCGAGCTGGTAATGCTGATGGAAGGTGACCGGCACGTGGTAAACTGCGTCCAACCACACCCGACGCTGCCGATCCTCGCCACGTCCGGTATCGATTACGACATCAAGCTGTGGGAACCGCTGCTGGAGCAGGAAACATTCGATCACGTACAGGCGCGCAAAGTACGTCCATTTTACCCCCACTTTATACCACACATTATCATTAATGTTTTTTTCTTTCGCACACCATGCAGATTATGCAGCGTAACGCGGATATGCGGGAGGAGACGAGAAATATCATCACCGTACCGGCATCGTTTATGGTGCGGATGCTGGCCTGTCTGCATTCGCTACGCCATCAGAATAACCCGGCCGGTGAATGAGTGCGAGAGCAATAACGGGTAAACCCATGGTCGGGTGGCACGACGGTGATGATGTTCCTGTGCGCGTACGGGTAATCCCACCCTCGACGCGATTTTTGTTATGTTGTTTTGTATCGAAAAAAGGATACAGAGTTTAGTAACAAATGTAAGCTTGTTTTGTTTATTTTAATACTAAACTATGTTCATACTTAACTGTAGATAAATGGAAAGATGTGCTGGGAGTGCACAGTAGGTTGCGAGGAATGAGCAAGTAATAACACTCCAAAATTATAAGTGACAAAAGAGAAATATGTAACTATATAAGAGATAGAGGGACAGAGAGAGTAGGAAAAAGAAGAGCGAATTTGCTCTAAAGGCAATGCAAAACAAATATAACAGGAACATGATGTGATTTATTGAAATGACGAGAGGAAAAAAAATTATTCCATCGTACAACTGATGGTAAAAAGGACCGTTCTGATTTTTGTATTCACTCCTCCCATCATCCAAGAATATTCCTGTGCTCGAATCCATCCACGCATCGATCGTTGGTTTGTATCGCTGGAAACGGTCATTTTCGTCGTCTTGTGAACTATTTTTTTTCACCACCAGTTCCATGTTGGTAAACATTCAAAAATCGTCATCTGTCAAACGTGGACTCAAAATCGGCAACCATAACAACACAATGAGCCAACCTGTGCCAACCGGTTGCTTGATGGCAAAACATTGCAACGCTTCAAGTGAAAGGTTACAACGGTAGCAACTCCAACGCAACGTTTTTTCCCCCGCATCGACCTTTTTCTAGTAATTTAACCCCGTGCGTTGAAGGTCAGTGATCGCAACGTTAAACAAAACGCACGATGGAGCTCATCGGTAACGTGAAATGCTACGAATGGGGCAAACGTGGCCACCGTTCGTTCGTGGCCCAGCTGGCCCGGGCCAACGACGAGCAGCTTGCGGTGCAGGATGACCAACCATACGCGGAACTCTGGATGGGCGATCACGTAAACGGGCCGGCCCGGGTGAAGCGGAACGGTCTGCCACTGGACGATGCGGTCCGGGCGAATCCAATTGGAATGATCGGCAACGGTGGCACGGACGATGCGAATCGACTCCCGTTTCTGTTGAAGGTGTTGAGTATCGCGAAAGCACTGAGCGTGCAGGTTCATCCGGACAAGGTAGGTTTCCGGGGCGTGAAACGTATTTTAGTCCCAACCACACCCTAACACGAAGGTTTCTTCACTCGCACACGACAGGCCGAGGCGGAGCGCCTCCATCGTATGTTTCCGGACGTGTACAAGGATCCGAATCACAAACCGGAGTTGGCTATCGCGTTGACCGATTTCCAGGCGTTGTGTGGATTCCGCCCGTATGATGAGATCGCGGAGTTACTGCAGCGTTGGCCCGCTCTTCGCACGTTGCTCGGTGAGACTGTGCTGGGCCTGTTCGAAGCGCAGGACGCCTCTGCCGTGCGGGTTGCGTACGAGCGGGTTATGCACAGCACAGTGGAAGACATTCAACGCTGCGTGGAAGGTGTGGTGGACGCGTTACGCACGCAAAGCACGCCGGGCGACCCACTGTCGGAACTGTTTCTGCGACTGCACGGTGAGTTCGGGTGCGACGTTGGCGTCCTGTCGATATTCTTCCTCAACTACGTACGGCTGCGACCCGGCGAAGCGATCTATTTGGCCGCGAGCGTGCCACATGCCTACCTGGACGGTGATTGCGTCGAGTGTATGGCATGTTCGGACAACGTCGTCCGAGCGGGTTTGACACCGAAGTTCAAAGATGTAGACACGTTGCTGCGGCTCGTCGCGTACGACTGTCGCCCGGTCGGGAGCGTTTTGTTCCAGGCGCAGGTGCTCCATCCGGACACCGAACCGCACACCCGCACGTTCATACCACCCGTGCCGGACTTCGCCGTGGTTGAGATACGGCTCCCGGGTGAGGTGAGGAAATACAGCGTTCGCAACTCTGCGAGCGGCTCCATCCTGCTCGTCGTCCGTGGGAAGGGAACGTTGCATTTAACGGATGGAGTTTCGCAGCTAGGCTTCGGCACGATCCTATTTCTACCTAGCACCGAACGACTGATCGAACTGACTGTGGAGCCAACAGACGAACCGTTCCTAGCGTTCCAGGCAATGCGTAACGATTTCGTGCAATGAAAAACGCCGACTCTTCTTTTAGGTTTAGGTTATTAAAATTGTTGATCGATGCTAAAGTTGAAGAGCTGTGTTTTTTTATAGATGGCTACCAAATCTCGAATATAAACCGTGCGAAATTTAAAATTCTTTTTCATACATTTTCCCACAAAAAAAAAACAAATCTCTTGCATTCTTTAACTAATGTTTCAACCAGCTCTGCTATAAATATTCTACTAGCATAATAAAATCAGTTGGAAATTTTATCAATATATGAATGTGAAGAAAAACATTAATTTCAAGAACATGAAAATCTATTAAATATCCGTCATTGTTCACGATATGTTTATTTTCAACCGATCAACGTTTCTTTCATCGTGTTCACGTTGGTGGGAATGAGGCGCTAGTTTTGATCGAACAATTTATTATTTACATAAATATTACACAAAACAAGGGGCCGCTCTAAACGATAACATAAAATATAACAAAAAAACAGGGGCAAAATGAATAAACATATTTATATATAAATTCTCTTAACGTGGTGAGACGAACGTCCGCGCGGTTCGGCGATCAATATCGTTTTGTGATGGGGCGCGGGTGGGGACGCAGGAGGGCAGGTTTGCTTGGAGCCAACTCGCTGCCCGATTCTCGCACCTTGGCTGGCTTGTCGTGGCATGGGTGGGAATGGTTGAAGCCCTCCCTGGTATGCCACATTTGTCTACTAGAAGATAAGTTGCTGCGGGTCGCAGCTTTTACTAATGGCGATGGGACGTAGCGATCGTTTTTTGCACTGGGCTGGGGTGGGAATGGGTAGGGGATGGGCGAGCTCAAGGCAGCATGAAAAGGCGGCCCCTATCCCTCTCCTCCTCGCCTGGCCACCCTATTGTCTAAGCAATTTGTTGGCTCGTGTTGGTTCGGCCGCGCGGAGTACACACACAACGCGGCTAAATGCGTTCGAGGAGCAGCGACTGCTCGGCAGTAACGATGTAGTAAAGTAGGGACGAATCAAAATATAAAAACAAACTTGCGATGTGTATAATACAATGTGCGGGAATGAGGGGTGAGCAGTAGAAAGGGGAAAAAACGATGGCTAAAGGCTATTGGGTGAGCTGTCGTAACGAATAACACGGACGGCACCACTTCCAACAACAGTGCGTAGAAGCGCCCGGCGGCTGGTGTTTTTTTTTTTTTTGGAAGGAGGAATGATACAATCTAGAATCTCAGCGTACATTAGGGTAGAGTGTGGCAAAGCGTCGGCAACGGCTGCGTTTTGCTCCGCCCTACTTGAATCCAATCGTCTCCGGAAGTTCGTTCAAGAATTGCTGCGAAAAGAAAGGTGCACGGAAACGAACAGCGAACGTCAAAAACGGTGTGTCGAAGGATATGGCGCGCTAGGTTCCACTTACGTATTGATGCGGCGAGTGAGTCTCATGCCCGTAGTCGGCCCATTTCGTTAGATCGATCGATGGAAGGATTCCGCTCTTGCATGGCACACGTGGGTTACTGGAGTGGGAAAGTAAGCGAGAGTTATTGCAGTGAAGAAGCAGAAGCACGGTTGTCAATTTCGCGTCAATTCAACTTACATCTCATGGTCCGGCAGCACCATCGGGTAGATCTGCACAGTATCGATCAGGTCGGTGTTGTCGCAGATGAGACGGGCGAGTTTCGCCTTCCGGATCTCCTGCAGCTGTTCCGGCGTGAAGGAGGACGGCTGGTTGGGCAGCTCGTACCAGAAGCGGTCGCCGCGCCGCACGTAGCTAAACTGTGTCGCAATGATGCAGGCGAAGGTCGGTCCCAGCATCGAGCCGGGGAGCGAGCGCTCGGACACGCCACCGGACCAGAGATCCACGTCAGCCGGGTGCTCGAAGATGCTCTCATACCGGCGCACGGTTTCGTTCGGCATCGAACCGAACAGCTCCTCGAAGCTGTCGGACGTCGGCAGGCCGCAGAACTTGCGGAACTCCATGTAGCCGGGCACGCCGAACTCGCGGCCGCGCTGCATGTTGAACGAGACCAGATCCATACCGAACCGGGCGCCCTCCTTCTTGAACAGATGGTTCGTGACCTCCTGCGTGATCGAGTCGTCCATCGCCTGCGCCACCTGGTTCATCAGACCCATCAGGTACTCGTCGTAGACGCCGGCCCGGTACAGATCGTACGGCCGACGGATCAGATCCGAGAGCCGTTTGGACGCGATGAACTTGTGCGCCTTCGACCAGCGTTCGACGGCGGTCGGTAGCAGCGAATGGCCGAACCGGAACGCGGCTGACGCGAACGAGTCGATGATCGCCGGGTTGACGGTCTCGTCGTACCCGTCCCAGTAGCCCTCCTTCTGCGTGAGCAGCCCGAACTTCTCCATCACCTCCTTGCCGAGCAGTATCGGCAGGAACTCGTTGTACGTGATGTGCTGGATGATGGCGATGTTGATGCGGCGCGCCTCCTGGAACGTCGTCTCGTCATCCCAGTGCGGGTTGATCTTGCCGAGCTCGGTCGCGATGCGGTTGTGCTCGCGGGCCAACAGCGTATGCATGCACGTCAGCACCAGCTGCTCGTTCACGCGGATCTCGCCGGCTTCGAAGCAGAACATGCTCTTGTTCGGGCGCGTGCAGCCCTCGTCCGGGACGTCCAGCTTCAGCGGCAACAGATCCTTCAGCCCGTACTCCGCAAACACCGGGTTCATCCGCAGCAGCCCGTTGTAGCCCGTGCGCAGCTTGCGCGTGAACTTCTCGTTCACGCCGTAGATCGTGTTGCCATCGATGACGGACGTCAGCGTGTTGAATTGCTGGCGCGATCCGAGCCGGCATCCCGGCCGCGGCGATGGGAACCCGCGCACGAAATCAATGCACTTCACGTTGAACAGCCGGTAGAAGTAGTCGTCGTCCGGTACGCGGATCTCATTACAGTACGGGTGCTTCAGGTGCGGCGGACGCTTGCAGCACTCCTCCGGGTCGTTACGGTTGATCGGGTCGAGCGGCGTCGCGGTGAGCGTAAAGTCATGGTCCATGAACTGGCCCCACGCGATCACAAACACCGTGCCGGCGTGGTCGTGGTATCCCTCGTCCGGATGGATCGTACGCGACACCACACGCGACAGCGGCAAATCGTGACCGGTGATCGAAATACGCGGTGCGTTGATACCGTCCGCGTACAGCGGCCCAATCAAACGCTGGAACGGCGTCATCGCAGCACCCCACGTCGGGTGCTTCAGGTTGTTGCAGAGTCCATCGACGCGTCGGTACTTGCCCGGGCGGCACTCCACACCGGACAGGAACGCTGGGCAAACCTCCCGGATCAGCGTCTTCGAGGTGTCGATCGATGGCAGTCCTTTCTCGATCTCCTCGTACGATAGGCCGTATCTGTGTCGAGCGGGAGATGCATATAATGCGTCGTTTTCAATGTTAAAACCCCGGGAGAAAACCCCTGCATAAACGCTCTGTTTTCCATATCTCTTTTGAAGCGCGTGTTTGTTAGTAAACAACTGGCCGCCGTAGTATTTTCACATGAGGGACCGCTGGTTAAGTTTATACCCGTAATTAACGAGTTAAGATGCTGTCGCGATGAATTAAACTCAGTAGCAAGCAAATGATTGTTTTCTATAAATTATTAAACTAAAGCCAAGAAGGCCGCCCGGTACTTACGTTCTCGCCAGCTGAATCGAGATGTCAAGGAGCAGCTCGCCGACCGTCGCGATATCCTCCGTCTTCCAGTCTCCCTTCGGCTGCGACACGCGTATCCGCTTCCGGGCGTCCAGGTACGCCTGGTTAATCGCATCGTACGTGATGCAGGTGGTCGGGTCGGCGTGTAGCGGCGCGCTGTACGGAAGCAGATGCAGCTAGTAAGCGAAGTTTGGCGATGGACGGGAAAAGCATACATACATGGTGCCGCGGAACAGGTTAAGGTTGTAATCAAAGGCGGATGACTTGCCGGGTCCGCTCACGTACAGGGCGCACTCGGTTGCGTGCTGATCAAACGCCAGGAACTGGCCATCGATGCCGCTGATCGCAATAGCCGCAGCTATTGCCAGTAACCTGTGGTGGACGGATGAGAAGTATGTTAGGTGCGGGTATTTTGGAGAGTACCTTTATTTTAACGAGTGTGTCCAGTATTCCAACAAGTATTCCAGCATGATAAGTTCACATATTCTCTTGCGATATTTCAGGACTAGAGAACATTACAAAGAGTTGTTAGATTTCGGAACGAACATTTTTATGCACTAAGGTAGCTATCCAAGCAGAGTCTTAAATATCTCGCATCAACTTTGTTCTGAGTGAATGTGACAGGCAAGCCTAGAGCATATTACCAAAGGAGCACATAACAAACTGGTAGCTCGAAGGACACCGCATCCCAAAACACGAAAAAAAAAACTGTAACAGTTGGTCGCTAGGTTTGACAGCTGGAGGGTACTGGATCTCGTATTCAGGACACGCGTACGTGCGCTTCACACTCAACCAAACCCTTGGCGCACACCGAAAGCAAAACCAGTATTTGCGTGGTTAAATGCAAAAAGAAACAAGACAACAAAAACGACCCAACATGGCGACCGATCGCACTATGATCGAATCCAGCTTGGGAAGGAGAGGCATTATTAAAAAAAAAAAAAAACAAAAAAAAACAACAACGCTCACCAGGGCCAGAGGTACGGCCGAAGCGTACTTTCACTTTCGTTAATGCTCGAATCGCGGTCAGCAGCGGCACGATGCATGTGCGTATGTTGCGCATATCTGGAGCGGCCCTACATTGCGTACGGGTCCGAACGGCCCTTCCGGTGGCATATGGTGTGTGCGTGTGTGTATGTGTGTGTCCTGAAGGTGTCTCGCATTTGTTCTGTTTTGTTGTTGCGGTATGCATTCTCGCACCGAAGCCCTGCAAACGAGTCGTTATATCAATATGCGCCGATTGAGCAAATGGAATTGGAAAACAAGGCAGACACAGTGGTGCACCAGCATCAACCGCAAGTCTGCGCGCTGTCTGCCGTGGCGGGTGGGAGAAACACAATCAGGTCAGGTCCC
The DNA here is from genome assembly GCA_000956215.1 of Anopheles farauti No. 4. Classification (NCBI taxonomy): domain Eukaryota; kingdom Metazoa; phylum Arthropoda; class Insecta; order Diptera; family Culicidae; genus Anopheles; species Anopheles farauti No. 4. The sequence continues at coordinate 39,776 of JXWZ01005335.1, read as the reverse complement.
TTTGCCTAGCATTCGCAACGCGCGGCTGAGTAGCGTCGGGTGACACATCGGCACGGATGATGACGGCGACGGTTGCGTTACCTGTCCACAATGGCGGCATGGCGATTGTTAGGCGCTCGAGCCATTCTTCTGCAGTGTCGCTACCAAAGGGATTCGATTCGCGCATCGCGTTAACCCAGATTGCGACGGGTTGGAGCTCTTGCGTCAACCCGGGCCTGGTGTGTGTCGGAACGGCAGAGATCCTGCCGTTCAATAATTTCCCCCACCCGATCCACTGCAAGTGCGGTAGGTACCAGCGGCGCACGTGCGCTCATACGAGCGCGCTGTGTGAAATGTGATCCAAGACGGATCCGAAGCTATATCTGCAGGCACCGCATTGCGTAAGAACGGTTGCCATTTGCAAAAACGGCTACAGCACACAGCCTTTCACCCGGTGACTTACGCCGTGACGCCCTTTTTGCCAAGTGCGCGCGTGCCGTTTTCCCTCCGCGATAAACTGCCACAGAAATGCACTTTCTATTGGTGCCTTCTAATCGCGCGCATTGAGACTTCCCTCGGAGTGGTTTCCCAAAAAAAAAAAAAACTGAAAGTTGGCAAACGTTGGCATGCGAAGCGACACGCCACTTCAGTTCGTAACATATCTGAACAAACCGGAGCGCATCCGTACTTGCCTTGAGTTGTTTTTTTTTTCCTCCTTTTTGATTATTTTCAGTTGAACTTTTCTCTCCTCCAGCGTTCCAGGGCAGAGGTGTGAAACCTGATCGCAACGAACCTGATACCACGCAGCAGGAAAGTAAAAGCCACTTTCCGGCGTCGGCGCCATTTTGGATGTGCATCCCGTCGGCGCGGTTCGAAATTGGTTGATGCCGGTGGTGCAGTCGGCAGGCGCGCCGTTCGAGTCCGGTCCGAAGTCCAAAAATGGGCCGTCCAAGACCCTGTCACCGCGCCCCAAGCATTGGAGGTCGTCCAGCTGCCGGGAACCAGTTGCCGCGTGGAAAGTCCACCTAAAGGCTTCAATCCGCGAAAAGGGCAACGACATCGACCGTGAAATACCCGTAGCAAACCCATTTCGGGACGTGCACGTACGTGAAACGTACGGTGACATAGTTCCGCTTGGCTGCCAATCTGGGATCCGATCTAGATTCAGCAATCGGGAGAAATAGACTTATAGGATGAACTGTCAAGAGACATAGTTCCACGGCTGCTGGTATCTCATAATCTGGAGTGAAAGGCTTTAGGCATCTCCTCTGGGTACGATGCTCCAGCTACCTCTTTGCAAAATCGATACGTACATGAAGTGCCATCTCTGACAGCTCGTTATGACCCACCTTCGAGGACCATCTTCAACATTTTGCGATGCTAGTGGTTTTAATCATGGCCAATGAAATGCCTAGCTGCGACGAGACCGGAGAGTTACGTGAGACTCCGGCAAATGATTCGAGACGCACAGTGCTCGTCAGTACAATGTCTGCCCTGGGCCTCTAATGTGTGCACATGGCCAGATGAGTTGCATAAGACGCACACACACGCACACACAGCGACGTAAACGAACTACCAACTAACCGTTTCACTTCCAAAACACGCGCAAATGCGTCTTCCAGTGGCGCCCTCTATCAGATCTCCGACATCGCGGTTTCTATTTCGGTGCAAACAATAAAACTATTGGCATTTGTTTTATTTTTTGTTTTTTTTTATGGTCATCGGGAAAAAACGGCAAACGAAATGGTAATCGTCACCGTGCACCGAAAGGTAATAAATAAATGCGGAGGCCAAAAATATCAGCTCCGAATACACAAAAGCGTTCCCCGGTCCGTTCGCACGTCTGGACCGAACTGGGTAATGGATGGGATGGAACCCGCGGCGAATTGCAAGTGAGAGCATCATTGCGGATGCGCGGGTGTCTTTGCGACATGGCGCAGCATTAAATGCTAATTTTATGGAGCGAAACACGGTGCGCGACGGCGGCAACCTTGGTCTTAGGAGCAGAAGAGACGTGCCGCGTCTTAATTGCCTGCCAGCCTGCGTGTACAATTGCCGCGTGTTTGCGAATGGCGGTGGATCTGCATCAGTTTTTCGAATGGTGTTTTAATTGTGCGGGAAAGGTTTCCACACCGGGGGAGCTGGGGCTGGGAGGTACAGGGGCGGGAGGTCGTCGGCGGCCTTGATCGTTCATCTCTTCGACACCTCTTGGTAAATCCGATTTAGACTTTGAGATTTCGACTACAGCTGGTGGGAAGAAACATTGCAGGGCACTGGTGGGATCATCTGCCGTCACCCGGCATAATTCAGCTCTCTCGAGCGCACTCTCTTCACGGACGGGAAAGCATTCCGTACGTTCCGGCAGAGATTGCTGTCTCCACCGCAGAGGGCTCCGCATTGATAGCGCAACCATTACAGTGATCGCATGGAGCGAGACCTACTTTTCACCTGCTTCACCCATTCCCTACCGAAAATCGCTCGCAGCGCAACGGTGATTGGGAGATCGGGAAATAAAAATACAACGATGCATGACGTCCGACCAAACAAAAAAAAAAAAAAAAGGCTGAGAAACGTACGTCCGCACACACAAACACAGGAACTAAGCCCTAAAATCGAGGTTAATGACATGAAAATGGGGAAAAGTCGCAAGAGCGCGCGACAGGAATGCCTAGACGACGCCACAAGGCAAGACATCTGTATTGGTATGCTGAACCCGATCCCACCGGTGAAACGATATAGATAAATAAACGACACGACGACGACGAAGACGAAGCCGGTAAGCCGCCACCTATCCAGAACGACCATCCGTACCCATCATCTGCATAACCGTTAGGCTGCCGGCAAGATGGATGACAATGGCGTCGGACGACACCGGCGGGCGTGGAAAGAAAGCTGTGTGAAGTGCTGTGACCCTGTTCGCCATCCGGCTCTCTGTTGGGGCTGTATGGCACTGTGAGCGTGTGTGCGTGTGTTCCGTGATCAAACATTCTCCTACCGGCGTGCGTTGGCTTTAGAATCGACCCCGTACGAGTACGTTTGCGAATGGGAGACGGACAGAAAGAAAGTAAGAAATGCGTCCCAACACGCTCGGTTGTGTCGGCAGTTGTTAGCACCTGCCGTCGTGCTACATTCAGAACAACCACGGTAGTTCGGTTCGGTTCGCTCTCAGGTGCTAATGGCGGACGCAGTGACACAATTGAAAGCTAGTCTATCGATCTGTCAACATGCGGCGCATCGACGTAGATGCTTCATGTTTTGCGAAATGGGCCGTGATCGAAGCAGGCTCACGCTCTCCTCATCATGGAGCACCTTTGATCCGCCGAATATCCCTGCAACCTCCAAGCCCCATTACGCAACCGAACGTTCCTCTCCCTTTCGGAGTGGCACTTGGCCCGATGGGAAACTAAGTTGCTTCGAATGCACGCTCGCGCACAGCAACAATCACCAAACGGTATAGAAGTCGGGTCCCCTCCAGGGAGGACGACCTACTTGAAATTTATCTAGTGGCAGCAGCAGCAGCACTCTTCAGCGCATCTCCACCCTGCCTGCGTTTTTCAGAGCGGCCTCGGCAGGCCTTCGACACGGGCCGTTCTGCTGGTAGCGAGTGCCGCACGGTGGCTATTCCACTGTCACTTTCGAAAAACCTTCATTGCATCCTTCTCCACTCTGCTTCCTCGTTCGCCGTCGTTCGGCGGAAGCGCAATGGTGCTTTGTTTTATCACACCGACCGGCCTCCTCTTTAAGGTCCGCTTTTTTTTGTGGTTTGGCCGCAGCCTTTTCTGCGCCAAACCGAGCGAGCGTGTTCGGTTGATCGTGACCCAAGCAACAGTGGTTCCAGCCGCACGGGAGACTGGATCCGTCATATTTCCCTCCACCCAACTGACTTTCAGTTTCCAGGCCACCGGTTGTGAAGGTTGTTCTTGGTTGCTCCAGTTGCGGCACTGGATCGCTTTGCGCCAGGATCAAGGTGAAAGGGAGATCGCATCTTACCTGAGCATGGTTGTGCGGTGTCGCAGGAGGGCACCTGCAGTCGGGAGCTTTGAGTTGATTGCGCACAGTAGTCGGTTGAGCACAAGGGAACCAGCGGGGTTGTCCTCTCCTCACGGTCACGCGGAGAACGTTTCTCCGCACTGGCGTTACTGCTCGCCGCCTCAACTGATTGTTTACGAAACAAAATCAAAACAAAGATACTTCACTGAGCATGGGCAACACTTAGGTTAGGGCTGGGGAACATCACACGAATCACGATCATCTGGGGCTCTTGGGTTTCTTAAGTGTTTTAGTGGGAGAAGTTCGTAAGAAATAGTGGGAAAGGAAGGAAGGATCCGGAGATTGCGATTTTCGCGGACGTAACTGTGTCCTGCTACTCCGAGAATACGTACGATCGTGCCGGGATGCTCTAGTCTTTTTGGATGACTTCACGAACGTGATAATCGATCCCGCAATTTCGCACACTTACACCCCAAATCCCGAAATACACACACAGAAACACGCGCACAAAAACGCAACGCTAAAAAAAGCTCCAACACTTCACTCCACTCCACCGATGTGGTCGTTGATGGGGAGTCTCCACTGCGAAAAAGGCACACCCGTTGCCGCGAACGGTTCAACTAGAACTGAGCGTACCGCTCGAATTCGACACGGCACGTAAGGCTCGCGGGCGCCCGCCAACCTTTCGGCGCGTCGGAGTGGGAGAGACCTGTGGAAGGAAAAACGCGCTTGCCGCGCGGGATACGGGCGGCTCGAGCGGCGGCAAGGTGATTCGGAAAGGAAACCGTTCCGAAAGGAGCCCGAAACATGACGGAGACCGTGCGGAGATCGACGAAGCTGGCGAAGAAAAGCTGTCGGCGCTCCACGCTCTTCCCGTCCCGTTCTCGCGCACAACGGGCGAACACGCACGTGCGCACTGTTGCTTTTCCGTTCCGATTCAGAAGACCGATCGTGGATTCTTTCTCCAAACACGCGCCGCCATCTCGCTCTCTCCATCTCTCGAAAATCCACCACATTCATCGTGCGAAAAAAGAAAGGGTTGTGCCGGTGTGATATAAGAAGATTGGTTAGATAGGAGCGGGAGGTTCCGCAGTCCAATCTGAACCATACCCCAAAAAAAAACCGTGCTTTTTTAAGAGAAAAAAAAAGTTCGTCGCTTGCGTTCTTCTCGGGTCCGGGAGTCTTTCGGGGAGTTTCATGCCACTGTTTTGGTTTGTGACGGTGACATCCGTAACCCCTAGCGCGCTTTCGCTCGCACTCGAAGGCGTGTTGAAAATCGGAATGAGAACTAGAAACCCCAGCCATAGCCGAGGAGGTACCGGAGGAGGTGACAGGTAAGTCCGGTTTAGCCACTGATTTATGATTATGATATCGGGAATTGCAAGTGGCTAACCTGATGTAACCAGAACCACTTTCGCGCGTACTGTGCGTGTCCGCCGTACATATGATCCTAGCACTGCACTAGGACGTACTTCAACTTCGTTCGAGTGTCGCTTCTCGATTCGGAGTTCAATGAACTGAGATATGGATCAGATACTTAGGCTAGGTGGCTAAAGCTAATACCATGCATATGAGCCTGACTTTGCACTCCAATATGACACGCGGATCACGTTGTCTCTAACAGATAGTGTAGCGTTTAGTCTCCATCTTGCCGATATCCGAGACCTATTGGACCTGCCCTACCCTTTTGAATAGGTTGTTTCCAACGCTGTTATCGGCGAGGTGGCTCACCATGCACCTACAGCAGATATCAGATCCTAAGCCCCAACAGGGTGTTCGGAACCGCTGCAGTGTCGAGAAAGTAAAACCAATAGCCCGACCCCAAGCAGCTCGAGAACGTGGCCAGGTGTTTGAGGTGAGAGCTTGAAAGGTCGTTTGAATAAAAAAGTAAAGTCCCCTTCACATTCGGGTGTCCACCGGGGCGACGCTGATGAAGAGCAGGCTGGATCGGATTACGCCTCGACAACGAGGTCGTTCCCACCGGGACCGAGCCCAATAGCTTTGAGCGCAAGTATTCGGCCATGTTTTTTGTTTTCGTTTTGTTTTTGGAGGGAATCTATATGCAAGCAGAAGATGCTGAGCTCCACACACGAACAGTAATCGAAATCCATGGTTGTATTTTATTGCTACCATTTATTGACAGCAAACATTGACACACATATACGGTGCGGACGTCTTGGGACGAAGTCGGGGGCCGAAAGCAAAAAATTAAAAACTGAACGCAGGCTCACCTAGCCTCTATCTGATCGGATTCGGTTCGGCTTTCTTTCTGTTTTTTGCTTCTTTTGTTGCCTGCTTGTGCGCGGGTGAGCATGTGTCGCATACGAGACACAGATCCAGTGCAACCTGCACTAGGCGAGGTGGTGAAGGTACAAGCGGTGGGTCATTCCTGGAGGCGTACGATTGCATAACTTACGTGTAGAATTCGTCGAGAGGCGGCGTCGTCGTCGTCGTCGTCTGTTCGACGGCTCTGCCACGTGCAGCTGCTGGTGGTGGCGGCCGCCGCCGGCGAAGGGTTCGAGCTTGAAAAGTACAGCTAGAGGTCATTGGTCGAGCGGTGGACGCGGTGGGACCGGTGGAAGCGGCGATGGAAGACTCTATGCAAAGACCCGGACAGACCACCATTCACTGCCATTCGAACGCTCAGGCACCAGTCACCGCAGCTGTTGGTGCAGGGTGTTTGTGGTTCTATTTCGTGATCTTATTAAACTGCCACTAACCTTTCCTGACGCTGATCGGCCCCACCGACCGGGGCCTGATCGTCGTATCACCCAACGGACCTGATGATTGGTGGAGGTGACGCACGGGCCTAACGATCGTCTCGCAGTGAACGCATTCATACACACGTCCGAGGGTCGACCAGACGCTAGCTGCAGGAAGACGGGTGCGTGACGTTTGGACTGATCGTAAACCGATTCGCACACTTTGAACGTACTGTGTTTGAGGGAGCTGTTCTCTCCCTCCCTCTGTTAGCCTCTCATTCTCTCTTTATTTTCGGTCGAATCAAAGTCATTCATGAATTTATTTCATTAAAATTCTCACCTCCCTTTCTGCGCTGGGGCGGACGTTGGCAAGCACAATTATAGCGATTGGATGCCCGGAGGTGGGCACGACCTTTTGCGATCGGTGCGCTGCTTAGCCGTTTCGTACGATGCGTGCTTGTGTGTCGTCTTACGCCTGAAGGGGATTTTTTCTCCAACAATTTTCAAACGAAATTAGCACCAACGTTGTGAGTCATCGGCGGCGGGGAAGGAGAGCGTTCGAATTTGGGGCGCCGCAGCAGGTGGTAGATATCTTTAGGGAAGCTCGTACGCCGGTGGACGGGACGGGTGTGTTGGAACCATCGATGAAAGGGACACGAGGCCAATCGGTTTGTGCCTTTTTCAGTTGCTTCTGGAGACGGACGCATGGAATGTGCGACATGGTCCACCGAATCCGTAGTTTGGAAAAAAAACCTAACATACGTAGAAGCACCTACTGAGTCTCTGAAGGAAATGGTATAGCCTCAGGATGTATTTGTGAGCTCGATCTAGAAGCGTTTGTGACATTTCAAGATACTTTTTCCAAGTAGGAAGATCCAGCTAAATGTGTTCCATTTCAAGAAATTAGTATCTAACGTCTGCTAGATATAAAACTTACTATTGGAATCCTAGCGGAGGTGAATATAAAATCTTAGTGGTTGCATCAACTTTCCTTCAACTATTTTTAGATTCAGCCACTTTCCAAATTAATTTCGACTACTGTTTGATCCTAGTTTGGATAGCCAGTTAACAAGTCAGCAGCCCGCAAGCAAGTCCGTGGAATATCTGTATCTCTGAGACACCACTCAGCGTGGTGTACTTAATTCCGAAACACAAGGCAAACCAGGCCTCGGGTGCAAATTGCAGCGTTCGGCAGGCACGTTCGCTAATGTTTGGCTCGTTGTCACACTGTTACGTGCACGATTTGGCTGCACGTGCAAATATCGCCCACATTTGAACCGCTCACCGGAACGCCCACCATAAGGACCCTGGCCGCGTGTTTAACCCAATTTCGTGTTTAACCTTGGACGGTCCTTTTTCGAGTCCATTCCTTCGCAGCACCACACCCGTCCGTTTGCGTTACCTTCACCTTGTCCGGTAACGTACGTGACAGGATCAGGCTCCGCCCGGCCAGCGGTCAAAAGACGTTCCCGCATTTTTTTGACATTTTGTCCGCGCGAAGAGAAGTGTGTTCCAAAAGGTCCATCCCAGCGGGCCGAGCAGTAATTGAGGGGGGAGGAGGGGTTTGTTTTCCGTCCATCATCCAGAAGGGGCGCTCTTGCTCTCGCGCTTCAGTCCAGCAATGCGTTTCTGTGTGGGCAGAGTTCATTCGCCATTAAAGCGTTTGCGCACCGGATTTGGACGTTTGCAGACGGTCGCTCGGTGTGTGCTCCAGTTGCGTGAAGAGAACGTGGCACACCAGAGTGGGCCACGTACAAATCATGTCTTATTCGACCTCGGCGCAATCATGTTGCCCTTTGGCCACCTGGTAGGAGAATTTGCGACTTTTTGACCTGACCAGCGTCAGCGGAATGGTGAATGCCACCTTCAGGTCCCCCAGCAAATCCCCATGCATGCGCTGGACATTGCGCCTTACAATTATGGGCCGCCGCTCCGGTGCGTGTAGAAAGTTGATCGACAGGATTCTGGCCACCCTTCGACCGTCCATGGGCGGCACCCGGCCCCCACCTGCTCACCCTTCCATCTGCACGCTATCTCCTTCCCACCGATGTATTAAAGATGTTGGCAGCGGGCATCGCCTCACTCACTCTCACTTTCGACCACCTCGTTACCCCCGTATGTCAAAGGCTATCCGGATGATTGCCAGGCGGGCGCGCGTGGGGCAGTGGACGGTGGGATGCTAAAAAGATACGGCCCCTTCCGATCGCACTCCTCCTACTGCTGCCCACCCGTAGCGCGCGTCCGTTTATTGGAGAACCGATTGCTTCAATTACGAAATGTAGGTCCGTGCGCGATGCAATTTTGTTTGCTTGTTTCGGTTTGATGTGTGCGTGTATTTTTTTTATTTATTTTCATATGTTGTTGTTGCTGCGTTTTTATTATATTCCTGACAAGCTGTACCGTTCTCTTCTACTTCTTCATCGCTCGCTGTATCTCGTTCGCGTCATGTAACATTATTACTTCGCAGCGCGCAATTTAATGATTTTCGTCTCAATCGACGCATTTTAGGCGAATTATTTTAAAGCCATTTTTACGACTACGACCGTCTCGAGTGGCGAAAATGGCGGGTGCGGGCCAGTTCCGATCCGAGGTGTACGGGTGTCGAATTTGCTAAAAAAAAAACAGGGCAACGATCCCAGGGGTCTGCTTCTGCTTCGCTGTGCGCTCTCCGTGCAATGCGGGATCGCTTTACGATAGTGGCTTTCTCTTTCGTTTCCACTCTCCCTCTCGCCAACGTGGTCGTTTATTTGAAGCGGTTTGAAAGGTGACCTACGGGTGGGAGCGGATGGGGAAATGGAGACGTGTAAGATCAATTAAAATAGTTCTCGAGCGAGAGCGTGTTAATTCGAGTTATTTTTATTCTATTCGCTTCGATTGCACCAGCGACCGTTTCGCTTCTAGCAAAGGAATGAAAAAGAGATTCGCGAGTGAAAACGAAGCTTTTACTCTCTCTCTCGTCGCCACTCGTCGAAATAGCTTTTTTTTGTTTCATACATTGAAAAAAATGTACCTGTCGTATTCATGTCACTTCGAATCGAGTCGAATTTTTTGACAGATCAAAACGTCATTAGAGAGTGTGGTGGCCTTTTTTTTGTAGCGCTGAAGTTTGTTGCTTCACAGCCTAGGCTTTTATTATAGCTCTACTCAGATCCTGCATAAAGCTTAAAATCTCGCAGCAAGAATTGGAAATCCTGAATCCAAGATTTGCGTCGAGCAGAGAAAAACGGAGAGCCCAAACCAACACGGCAAAACGAAGCTAATTTGGATCTAGTAGCGGCGTTGTGTTGCCCGCGTCCATTTTTATCGCCCGATCCGATCTGCTTTTCTTGGTTTTATTTTCGGGTTGTATCACAAGGGCAAGGCGTGATGGTGGGATGCTGCGTGCCGTATGTTGCGCAATCTGTGTACCCCTCCAGAAGGATTTTCGTACTTCGTACGTTCGCCGTAGCCAACCCTCCGTGGCGGGTTCGACCTAGTTTTGTTTTTTCGTTTTTTTTTTTTTTTAGCGGTCGGTCCTGCGGCGGAATATTTGGTCCTGCGGCGGAACGCTGCGAATCGAACGTTCAAGGCGATTCCAAGCAGCGGCTGCATTGGGCTGCAGTTCGTTGTTGTTGCTGCTGTGACCAATGCATATGAAAATGCGTAACACTATTTTATGGAGCACTGCAGCGCTCATCAAACTTCGTACCGTCGGCGTCTGCCAGGGTGGTAGCTAATCATCTCCATTAACGACCGCGATTGTCAAAGCTTCTTATTGGGCAACTCCGGACTTGGTCTTCATTGCATAACAGTTGCATGTGTGTGTGTGTGTGTGTGTGTTGGTTCCATTTATGTTGTGCCCTTTGCCACTCGCCCGCCGCAACACCGACAACTGTTGCGTGTGAGTCGAAGAGAAAGAAAAGAGCCACGGTACATTTTAAAACAATCGTCAAGTCTGGGCTGTCGCTGTGTGGCAGGAAGTTGCTCCTTGGAGCGACGACGGGAAACGTCCAACAGGGGTGGAGCCAATTGCCGAATGCACTTTCACCGTCAGTTGCAGCACGGATTGCGGACTGTTTCGTTCGCTGGCAGGCAGTTTATGAGGTCAGCGCTCGGGCACAAAACTAGGACACCCGAGCCGCGTCCAAGATGCTTATTACAGGAGCGACCCAGAACACCGGCGCACGACTCTGTTGGGATTGCAGCTGGCAGGAAGGTTGTCTACTCTTCGCTTGCAGTAACTCAGATACGAGTTAAGTCGTTCTAGTTTTCGACCCAAAAAAAAAACCGGCCGATATTGCCGATAAAACCAGCGCCGTTGCCTCTAGCATTATTTTATCCAATTTAATTAGCCCCGAGCAATGTGCAGCCCATATTCACCGGCGAGTGGACGTGTAGACGCTGTTAATCGCGTAATATCCCCTCTCGCCATCTCGCTGCCCATGCGAAAACTAGAGCGCCACCAGTTTTGACTGGTTTTGGGACCGTTTTCGACTACCAGACGCATAAAATGCGACCTTCGCTGTGATTCTGAGCACTCTTTTCGCGCGAAGTTTCGAGCGGAGTGGAGTGCGGATTTTGTTGAACAGGCTGGTTCACAAGATAGCAACGAAATTTAATCGAGAATGACTTTCTAACTGGAAAGCCCGTGAGCTAGTTCGATGGAAATTAGCATTAAAGCGATCCAACGTAAACAGCGCTGAATCTAAATGAAGCGTTTTAGAGACCTGGTGCTTACCGAGGTCACATCCACAAAAGGATCTGGGAGCTTGTAGAGGTGTGGTTTCTTTGTTGAATTCCGGTCATTAAGTCAAACAAGAGCTTAAGATGTATGTATCCAGCGAACGTTTGAGCGAACCATGCTCTAGACTTCCCCAGAGTGCTCCCATCGTTGCTCCAGTGAACGCTTCTCGTCCGATATGATTAGGAATAAAGCGACTTAGCCACGTTGAGCGATCGGGGAAAGGTACGTCGCGCAACCGCCGGTCGGATAATGGCGAAGTACTGCAATTTTCCTCTCCAAACGCACACACACACACACACCGGGTGGAAAACTAGAACGAGCTCGAACCGGCGATCAGAAGTGGACGCAATCGCTTGGGGCCGCAGAAATTGGCACATTTCGAACCAGCGGGTGGTGGTGGTGGTGGTGGTGGTGGCAGAGACGGACCGGGCAACAGAATGCGAAAAACGGACCCACACACATGGACGTGCATGGCAAAAAAAAAAGAAAAAAAAAATTGGATGCCCTCCGCGATCTTCGCGCCATCTTGTTCACGAGCGCGCGCGCGCTCATCCACTTGCAAATAATCGATTCGATTGTGCCAATGGACACCTGGGCAATAGAACCGACCGGTGGTGATGGTGCATCAAATCAATCTCGCGCACCGCAGGCGTTGTGTAATATCCGCGCGGCATGACTTTGGAGTCCTTGAGTGCTGGCGCTGGTGCAAAAGTGAGCACACGCGTGAGATTGTCGAGATTATGCGAACTCGGTGCGCTCTAATGGCTGAACCGTACCAGCCGTGCTCTACCGGGAGCGGACAGGTGCAGCCCGTGCCTAGAACAGCCCTAGAAACAGCCAGAAGTACGACGGCTGGATGCGTTTTTTTTTTCAAACGTCAACGCTTCGACGAATAATACGACGCACTCGATGTGCGGATGAAAGTAAACAACGTTTTGTTCATGACTCATCGAAAGCGTATCGTCTTCATTTCCGCCTTCCTGCAGGTAAACATCTCACGTTACGACTTCGGTTTTGAAGATCACTAAGAAATGCTGCGTCATACTAGTGAGTTTCTTTCGGTCAAGCATTCTCCTTTTGACCGCATTCCGTTCCCTCCCAACACTGACCTGGCCACCTTGAACCGCAACCCGCTGAGGCTCTACTCACAGCCAGATATACGAATCCACTAAAAACAAGTGCTAGCAGCACGCCAGTTATAGTTCCAGATCATCTCCAGTTCGGTCGCACATCTGGAACCTCTTCACCAGGGCCGAAAACGAACATCACCAATATCCGCCGCACAAGGACACGCCACTTCCCGCTCAGCGTGTGTGGTAAACATGTAAACAAGACGAAAAAAAGTTCTCCAAATCTCATGTGAGTGTGTATGTCTGTGTTCGGTACTTCTACATCTTGTATCTTTCGAAGGCCAACCCTTGCATGCGATTCGGTCCAGAGGGAGGTCCGGACGGGTTCCACCGCAACCGCCGGACTGGAGTTGATGCCTGGTGGTCTAAACAAACGTGCGCACGATGACAGGCAGAAGAGTGATGAACTTCTTGTCCTTGCCGGTTCAGATGATTACTGTAGCCGTTTCATGTGTGTGCTTTGTTTTTTTTTCTTCTGCGCTTAGGTTTTAGTTTTTTTTTGTTTTCGATCACATACGCCTTTTGCGTAACCGATGCCACACCGTGTCCGGCTTTTGAACGTACGGCGTAAGCGCCACCGAAAAATTGGCAATGGCCGTTTCGGCCAGCCCGGTAACACCTGACACAGATTCTATCGGCGCAACCCTGACCTATTCCCCCGGTTTTGGGTGAATTGCCTCGCGGGGTGAATTGGAATGTTTGCTCAAGAGAGACCTTGGAGGCGCCATGCTGTTCGTTCGAAGCGGCCAGCGGCTTCGGGACATCGATGGTCGCAAAGAACTAGTGCCGTTCGGTCCAGAGTTGCCTTCTGGATAAGTCTGACGCTACCCATTGACCTTCCTTATACCCTGCGTAGGCAAGCGCGGGCACGTACGGACTCGACGCGACGCGTTCGGACCGCAGCTAGGTCGACTAACATGCCGAGCGTCCGATAACGACGTTTCCACAAACCGGGTCGGCAACTAGCGCGGTACCAAGCCGCGGTCTAAGCGGTCAGCCATATTTGGCACGGTGCGGCTACTACACCGGATCGTAAACGGAGCAAACTCATTAATTAAATTGATGTTGTCTTGCGGACGGACAAATCCCCGGATCGAGCGTCGGGACGACGACGGTTCGGGGAGTTAATCAATCGCGTGCGGTGCCTATCGGTTAATTAAAGCGGGCACGCATGGTTCAGATCTTGCACACACGTACCGCAACTGATTACTGCCGGTGGTGGTGCCCCATCGTTAGCCAGTGGTCGCCATCATTCACCCTCGCAGCTGACAAGAATGCTCCCTCCGCGAGCCGAGGCTAATGAGCCACGCGGACCGGACTCTTTCGACATAGTCAAATGCGTCCGATCGGACTGTGGACGGTGCGCTTAGTACCATGTAGCAATAGTGACCGCGAGGCGCGTATTCTTGTTTTGTCGCGTGGAAAGTGTGAGAACCTTTGACGACGGAATACTTCACGTTTGCTCCATTTTGGCCATTACGCACCGTTTCAAGATGGCTGGGAATGTCTCAGGAATAGCGTTTGGCACTATGGTCGTTCTGCCAATTCTTCAACACTAAACCTGGTCATCATGGAAGAAAAAACCGATGCGGCGAGCGTCCGTTCCAGTAGGTAACTGGCAGCGACACGGACTGCCCTAGAAAAAATGTTTATTAATCGAAAAGTTTGTTTTACATTGGAAACGGCACGAATTTGCGGGACAGATGCAGCTTAGAAAGCTAAAGAAAAGATAAACACATTTAACAAATGATAAATTATCAGCGTGTTGCGAACGAGATCCGCCTGTGTTCCGCCCCGTCCACATATCTGCCGCGGTGCCCTACAAAATGCCTACAACCTATGCGCGCGGGGGTATACTGTTATTATAATGTTGTTAAAAAGTCCCTATTAATGGGCCCTATTGTCTAAGTCAAACTCCTGATGGGATTTTTACAACCGGATGAAGATGATACTAAAAAAAATAATATGTAATTTACATTTTTAACGGACAATTGAAAAAAAAAAGACGATTCACGACTTAAACATCTGTTTACAATACGGAACCGTTTGGCGGATTTGTTTGAATTTTACTATAGGGCCTAATATGTTTTTGGCGTTCATCTCAAGCATGTGTTGAAAGAAAAAGAGAAGAGAAAAAAACACATTAGCAAATATCGCATACAATGTTTTGCGTTGATAAACAAGCGGACAGAAAATATGCCCCCGCGATTGACGTCCTGTCGGCCATACACACTAACATGCGTCGGCCCATCCTGTTAAATGTGGAAGTGAAACGTCCTCACAGACGTTAGTTTAGCGTTTATCTTCTTCGTACAATCCAATGCAGCAACCCACGCAATGAGTGCTTCAGATGGCACGGTGTTTTTTGTGTTGGGATCCCTCCCCGCCTCAGAGGTTACTTGGTTTTTATTCAGTTCAAAATGGAATGCGTGAGCCATTTTAACGGGTTGTCCATCTGGATTAGGGAGGGAGCGGGTGAGGAAAAGCAGAAAAAACGGATGCGGTCTGTCGCTGGGAAAGCGATGCTTATGATGTTGGTGGGAGTGGTCTGTGCTTTAGGTGGAGGGTGGGGGCGGCGGTGGTGGGGCGAGAATGTGTGACGGCATGCCGGATAATGGTGGGGGTGGTGGTGTCGGTCCCGGGGGTGGTGGAATGAACCCGGCAACCGGGGTCGGAGCCGTCGGTGGCCACCCGGACGCGAGAAGGCTGGCTGCACCCTTACCCCAGCCGGCTGCAGTGGTCGCACTGGCACTGCCGTAGCCCGGCGCCGGGACCATTCCTTCGCCACCGAGCGACGGTGGTTGCGGGGGTGTCCACTGCATTAGCGACGGTACGCCTGCCGACGGTGGTGGTGGAGGCGGCGTTGGTAGGGATGGTGGTGCGGGTGGCATCGGCATCATCGGGTTAGAATGGGTCCACTGCGACGTGCCATGATGGTGCTGATGGTGATGGTGATGGTGATGGCCACCGTCACCGCTACTGCCACTTCTTCCACCACCACCACTCACACCGGTTTGAGAAGCACCGCCCGTTGGTTGGCTACCGAGCAGGGACGGTGGATGGTGCGCGTTACCCATCAGTGGACGCGGCGCGGAACGAGGTTCGAACACGTTGTAGGAGCTACGACCACCTCCCCCACTGCCGTGTCCCACACCACCGTGGTAGCCGCCGTGATTGTTCTCCTGGGCCGGTGGGGTTTCACCCAACTCCGCCATCAAGCTCATGTACTCCTCGTCGATCTTGGTGGCAGCGGCACCGCCCGCACCACCGGAACCGCCTACCCCGCCCGCCGCCGGTGGTCCCCCGTGGCCCGGCCGTTTGCTGCGGCAATCGCGCGCTATATGACCGGTGCCGCCGCATGCCGAACAGACGATGTTGTTCGTAATGTTCGGCTTGTCCGGACACAGCCAGCTCTTGTGCTCGTTCGAGCCGCAGTTGTTGCAGCGCGGCCCGTCCGTCTCGCGCAGCGTCCCGTTCAGCTGGGCCAGCTCGCGTAGCTGCATGCGCCGCAGATCGTTGTGGCCCTCCGGCACCTCGATGCCCTGCCGGATCACGTCCTTGATCCGGTCGACCGCTTTCTTCACCGCTTCCGGATTGCTCGCGGTGATGAACGCGTGCAGTGGCTCGTCCTCCCCGGGCAGCGGCTGCCCATCCTTCCGGCCCACCTTGCCCTCCTTCACCGAGCCCTTGCCGCGGATGATAATTTTCGCGCCCGTATCCTTCTCCATCGCCTTCAGCGTGTTGCCGCGCGGTCCGATCAGCAGCCCGACAAAATTAATGTCCGGGTACTCCTCCTGCGGTATCAACACCTTGTCGCTGACCCGAATGACTGGCGGTCTGCAAAGGTGGAAACAAAATTGTCAGTCGAAAGTGTACGACGCGAAAAGCAAATGCACCGAAAAACCTTACTTGTAATCGGACGGGGGCTTGAAATCGGGATTTAGCGACTGCATACGCTGGATGAGCTGGTGGCGTTGCTCCTCCAGCTTCTTGCGCGTGCGGAACTCGCGCGTGTTCAGCCGCTTACCGTCGCTGCTGTAAATCGGTTCCGGCGACGGTGACCTACACGAAAGAAGTGCCACGGAATGCGACGTTGGGGGAGAGAGAGTTAGACGAACGACAAGGGAGACCGTTAATATCGCTTGCAATGGGTCGTACGAGTGGCTGGAAGGCAGACAAGGTCGGCAGAGAGTGGTGTGGAGAGGCTAATAAAACTGGGATGCGCAGCAGGCGAACGAGCAATCGCGTCTCCCCGCTGTAAAAACGCTGTAATCGCGAATCGTTATTTTTGGTGTTTTTTTGTTTTATTAATGCAGAGTGAGAGAGAGAGAGAGAAAGAATGAGAGAGAGCCGGCAAAAATAAAACGAATAAAACGCGTCGGCGAATAAAACCATTCAATTATTCACGAATCACGAGTTCGATCGTACAGATTGCATACTTTTGTGTGGCGTACAACGTGTTTAACTAGCACCAAAGTATGAAATTTGCAACGTAAACCGCATGGCGAACGTATTACTAAACGATTTACGTGTACGTACGAGTTAAACCCTTCTCTTTATCACTCTTTCACCACTCGTTTCTCTCTCTCTCTCTCTCGATTTCTCCCTCAGTCTTCGTGACGGTACGTGTGCGTGTGTATGTGCATGTTTTTATCCTAGAATGGTTCGTACAGTAAGTTAACTGTGGCCCACTGTTTAAAACCTCTTTCCTCACTGTTACTGCCTCCTAAAATTACAACAGCGTTCCTAACGTGCGCTGACGGCTCCCGGTGGCACGGAACGTGGGGTGGAGAGACTCGCTGTATCGCACTATATTGGCGGATACCTGGGTGTGCTACGTGTGTTCCACGCTTAGTGGCAAAGATTGGATAAGAAATCAGGATTATTAAACATGATTAGCGATTAATTTACTGTGCCTGTGGTTCTTGTATTTTAACAAATGGGGGGAAGTAAGAAGAGCTTCTTGCATTAGAGAGAAAGAGAAAAGAAAAAATAGGATTATGTTAATGTACTCGTGAGGAAACAACGAAAAACAAACGAAAAAAAAACGAAACTACACCGCTGCTGCGCGTCGCGTCGGACGTAACTGAGGGAGGCAACACCGGGAACACGGATGTCTCTGTGTGTGTATCTGTGTTTGTTTTCTGTGTTCGTTTCTGTAACGTGTGGTTGTGCACGCAGGATATATGCCAACGACAACAAGAACAGCAACGGCAACCACGGTCAGCAGTGAGCGCACGGGGGCCAACTTTGCTGGAATCAACAGAGATGAAACTCATTCCTGGTCAGTTTTGGGGGTTTTTTGCTTAATTAATCTTGATTAATCTTTTTTTTTTGTTGTTGCTGCTGTTTTGCTTTCAGTAAAAGAAACTTCGTAAGCGTTTACTCACTTACGTGACCCCTTTCGCACCTGTACGCGCCGATAGAGGTGAAGAAGGGAGATGAAACGATCATCTGCGTCATTTTGCCACTCGTTCGCAAACACACACACAGACATACATACACTTTAACTCTAGACTGGCCTATGAAGAGGTTTACCGAAACGCAAGCGCGTTTGGTGTTTGGATGAAATCAGCTTTGCCTTCATTATGAGAAAATGCATTAGAAATTCTGGCGACTTTCCGACGAGTTGTGCCGTATTTTAACCAGAAGTATAGTTTGTGTGTTGTTTGCGTGTCCTTCGCCTCGAGTTTATAAACTACCAACACTTAAGCACACTTTAGGGGCAAGTCACATCCGGATCAAATCACTTGGTCTGTTTGTAAACTTTGAGTCCTTCACGAAACGCATGAATTTTGTTTTTTTTTCTTCTTTGCGTAAGAAACACGCATCCATACGGATTGTTGCTTACTTTCTACATCTTTCGACAAACGAAACACCCTATCTCTCGATGCAATTTGGATGAAAATCTTGTTTTAATTATTTTCTATCTGTAATCGAAGTGCGTGGGATTCGAAAAGGAACCTGAATTCACGAATGAGAACTTCATTTTGTGTCCAACTGGACCTAACTATAACAAGCATCTAATGCAGTCGAAACTGTATATTAGCGTGCCCGTTGGGTTACTGACTACATTATTTTATATCGCCATAGGTCATTAGTACCTCATTGGGAAGATTCCTACGTGAATATTAATTACTAGGTATTATAAGGCTTGAGTGAATAGAAAAATAAATAGATAAATTAGTAATATTGTTTTTTAACAAACTGTTCAGACAAAGTTCTACAGCACCGCTGTCTTAGCTTTGCGAAACGGGCGTAAAACGAGGCATAGGTGTAGTTTTTACGTTTTCTTATTCCTCTCTCAGAAGGCACTGCTGCAGTGAGAAAGTGTGCTTCGTGCGCACAGAGGATCATTAACAACCGGGCAATAAGCTGTGGATAAAAAAGTGCAAAATATTACTGGCAACAAGTATTCACAAATATTTTGGATGGAAAACCCTGTAGGTACAAAAAAAAACTTTTTTCAACGGTGTTTGGTACAGTTTGATTTGCTAAAAAATATAAACGACACACCGCCTGAAAGCCTGTAAAAACAATTTCCCACCAACCCCATGGTTTGAGATATGACGTGGTTAAAAAAAAAAGAGAGACGAGAATGAGCGCACATTTGACAGGTAGCGGTAGGCTCAGCTCGGTAGTTGTTTAAAAAAATGCATTATTTGGTCAGAAGAATTCGTAAACGTATGTCGCACGATAGGAATGTCCGTGCAAAAAATAAAGCTAACCTTTCTTCCGGGTTCTGCGGTATCATGAGATCGCCCGTACGTAGCTTGCGGCTGATTTCCTCGATCTGGAGTTGCACTGCAGGGCGGAAAGATGCAGACAGACGATTAATATCACCTCTGCTGAAGCCGAATATGAGTGTTTGCACAAACCGAGATATGCTTCCTGCTGGTCTGGTGTGAGTGTCGATGGCAGCACCGTCGGCATGCCGGGGATGAACGTTTTATCATTGTCGCCCCCTGCCCAACGTGACTTCTTCTTCCGACGTCGTGATGACTCACCGGCCTCGCCGCCGCTGCTGTTGCCGTTCGAGGTGCCCATTGCGCCGAGCGTCCCGTTGTCGCCTGCAAACATTCCAAACAAAGATTTAGTTAGTAATGTACGTTACACACACTCCGTTCGATTTATCCCCACCTTTCGAACCGATCGACGAGCAGCTGTTCTCATTGTGCTGCTCGAACAGTGCTTGCTGTGTTTGGATTTGCTGCTGTTGCTGCTGGATCTGCTGCTGCTGGCTGTAGCTGTTCAGTAGTTTCGCAAAGTCGTCGGCGGTGGACGCCGTCAGCATCATCGACGCCATCACGTTCTGCGTAAACTCGATGCCTTTGTAGTCGTAGTCCTTGTCCGGACTGTCCGCCATGCGGGCCCGTTCGGATGTGCCGCGCGACTCGTGCTCGTTGTAATCACGTGAGCGACGCTCCCGGTCCCGCTCGTGATCTATTCCGCTACCACCACCGCCGCCACCACTGCGGTGCTTCCGGTCACGGCTGCGGCTGCGTGACCGTCTGTCCCGATCACGCTGCTCTCTACGCCGGTGTTCTTGCTCCCGGCCTCCATCATCCCGCGGTCGACTGTGCCGGCTACGTCCATGCCGATCGTCCCGGCTGCTCCGGTGGCTCTCGCGGTCGCGACTCCGGCTCCGATGACGCTCCCGTCCGCTCGATGACCCACCACGATCATTGTGTCGATCCTTACCGTCACCGCTGAGGCATTTGATGAATAAAAAAATACCAATCAATTTACGAACCGCTTGCTTAAAAAAAAAAGCTCCCCCAAATCGCTTACCTCTTCTTGTCACGCTCCTTGTGGTCTCGCATTTTGCTTGAGCTGCTGCTGCTACTTCCGCCCGGGTTGCTGCTGCGCCCTTTGTCGCGGTCCCGGTCCCGGTCTCGGTCCCGGTCACGCTCCCGATCCTTGGTCTTACTTTTCGAGCTCATCTGGAACCGTATTGGCTAAAAACACACCCAAATAATAAACTGACGTCGTCTTTTCGAGGTAGAAGCGATTCGATAAAAACACCAGCAATTTGCTGAAAACGCCGAAATGTGACGTTTATGCGAGAAACGTTAAAGAAATTGTGTATGTTTGCGTGTGTCTGCTGTAGCGTGTCTTTCGCTTACAATATGCTGAATACACTTCAGCATTTGCCTGTCAGTGGCGACGGCTCGTGTGGTACATTCACAATGTCTGCGAGACAGCCGCTTCATCAACTGTGCACACAGGCAAGGGTGTCAAACCGATTCACTTATCATTTGTTACTACGCCGTATGAATTGAAGTGAGCGATTCATTATGATTAAGTTCATTATAAAATATTATTGTTGATTATTAATCAAATATAAAAATTTAAATAAAAATAAATAAACATTACTTTACCAATATGGTCCGAAATTGTTAATGCGTCAATTTTGGTGATAATTCTGAATTCACTTGTTCAATCTGTGAAAAACATATCATTATATTTGATTCACATTAAGTGGAAATTATGTTTAAATATAGTTTTCTAGAATCTCTGTTTTGAAATACGACAGCAATCATGGCATTTATACCACTCTATCATTTGTCAAATGCAACTGTTATCAACAATACCGATGTGTGTAAAATATGGCGTCCTAAAAACGCATGGTGCGTAACCCTCCATTATGCCCAGGTCAATATCTGGCACAAAGCGGCGCTGCTGCTATACTCGCACGTTCAGAACTCAAGACGCTGTTCTAAAATCTCGCTTCATTTTAGTACAACCGATTGATGTCGGATTTGAAGATTCCAATCGTTTCAGTTGTATCGCAGGGTTACATCCAGCTACAAGTGCAACTAGGGAAGCGGATTACATCCTTCCTTTCTGTAGCGTGTGTGTGTGTGCGGTTGTGTGCGAGTGTTTCTGCCTATATCATCAGTGGCATCAGTGAAAATGCATACAATAATATGGAAAAATCACCACGAAGAACTTTACGGTGCGGTGTACGAGATACTACAGCAAAACACGTACAGAGATTGTACGCTCGTTTGTGAGGGGGAATTTTTCGAAGCCCACCGGTTCTTACTAGCGTGCATCAGTCCATACTTCAACAAAGTGTTTGCAACGACTGATCGGAATGCTACTGGTAATAATATAATTACATACAAATAATGTCGGTTAGATTTTCTGTTGACCCTTACTATAAATATGCAACGAATTGGCCGGTAAAGTTCGATTCATGGTGGTGTCCCATGTCAGTACTAGAATAACTTACATATCCCAACAAAGAGATCCTTGAACCAAATAGTGTACCACTTCACGAAGCATAATATAGGATAATTAAATGAAATGCATGAATAACGTTCGCAAGGATGAAGGATCTATGCTTATTGAAACATTGCTTGATTTGCGAAATAATTAGAAAACTGCTATAGAGAACATGACAAATTAAAAATCAGAAGAAGTACCATTAACCTAACAGGCTAGATCGAAGCCGGCACATACATGGAATTCTTCTGGCACGTGAAAACAGAATCCTGCGCGGTTCCCATCATCTGTTCAAAACAAAACATTTCAATGCATGCCCGCGCTCGTTGTAGATCTATGTTTCCCACTCGTCTACCAGCGACGATAAATACGAGCCATCATGCACAGCCATTATAAACCGCTTCGAGATAGATTATCTTGTCATCCTCCGATCGGTTGTCTTACACAGATACGGTGCGATGTTCTCGTCCAGTGTCCCGTTGATTCATGGCAATGTTGGCTACCAGGCTAGGCTACCACTAGCACTTATCGTTTGTGCCTGGCCTAGACCCGGGCATAGTTTTTCGACCGGTCTGAGAACTGATACGAGCAGCCGAGCGCGCCGAAAGCACGGGGGAAAGGTAGCTCCCGTGAAGCCTGATCGATTCGTGTGTGTTTGCACTTGTTTCGAATGGTTTCAATTGTACAAATTATCGCCTTAGGCTTTGAGATAAAGGGGGTTCGTTTGCCCTGTGGTTGTAGATAAATTGCCTGATATCTCCCGGTAAGCCCACTTTGATAAACGGCCGTACCGTGCGAGTGTATCGTCGTGTATTGGGTAACAGGAGGTTATCAAAACGCGTACGAATGTGCGGCAAGAAGATATGACAACTATCCTGAAGACATCTGTAACGCGGTTGTTCCGCTGTTTAAGGGCATTGTGAGGTACCCATTATCTATGCAGCAGGTTTGCCGGATCGGTTCTGGACCGTACACACATACACATGTTAGACAATCATACCTATATTAAACTGATATGAACGTAATGAAGTGTCCCACAGGATTACTGGTAATAGATTTATCATGCTCGATATCACCATGAACGAGCGCTTTACTTTCAATGGGCGACCGATTGTGTCCCGACGATACCACAATGCATCAGTAAGGCGATACGTCGATACACCACGTGCTTGCCTGTGGTGGCGCCTATCGACCTTCGCACTCCACTTAGAGTGATCGTATTCTATCGTTTCTCGCACTTTTCTCCTACTCCCTTTCTCTGGCTTTCTCACTCCTTCTCGGTCTAGTCGTGTTGAAGGATGTGTCACCGCACGTCATGAGCATCATCATGCAGTTCATCTACTACGGCGAAGCAACGATCATCGACGGCGACCTGGAGAATATAGTGGCCGCTGCCGTTCACCTCGAGCTGATACCGGTCGTCGAAATGCTCAAGAATCTCTCCAAAGACCACAGTCTGTCTAAGACGTCCACCTACCACGGGTACGACGCGTCCGACGCGCACAGTGCCGCCCGTCTGAGCGTCCGTTCGCAGTATCTCCGTCCGAAGAGCGCCCAAACCCAGCGCAAGCGACTCATGCCCGATACGGCCGATGACAGCCTGCTGGACGGGACCTCCGTCAGTCCGCTCGAGCTGACACCGATCACCACTCAAAAGCGGCCAACGCTCGCGAGCTCGGACACCAGACCGCTGGCGGGAACGATGGCTCCCGCGACGCTCTCCCCCGCCCAGTCGCTTTCACCACCCCTGGCACACGTACAACGTCCCCAACAACTGCCGGTCGCCGCACCGGAGGAGTCACTGTCGCACCCTCCAACACCAGACACTAAACTGATCCACCCGATCAAACCGGATCAATCACCGGACACGGTTGCATCGCCTTCGCCCGAACCGATGATCGCCTCTCTCACGGAGAAGGATAAGCTGTGGAGCTACGGTGTTGCGATGAAGTTTTTGGCCGACACGTCCGCTGAGGCGGAGAAACGCAGCCGGCAGCAGTCGAGCGACACCAGGACAAACCTCACGCCGGACGGAACGTCAGCGCCAGGTAGGTTTTCCCTCCAGTCTAGGGCCTGCACCAGTCGGCAGCAAACAGGCAGCCAGCCTTGCACGACTTAGTTTATCCTGCGCACGGAGATAAGCCGTGTGCAAAAACCGGCGGAGATAAGGATTTACGTGTTTACTGTTTAGAAATCGCCAATATCAATCATTTCTCATCAAACCCTGCATCCTCAACTCGCTACACGTCCGTGCCGCATGCATCAGGGGCCGGCTGCCGTCAGCAGATAGCCAGTTTTTTTTTTATTATTTCCAACACCATCGCCACGCTCGCGCCCCAATATCATAAATATTGTTCATCAAAGGTCCTGCCAAAGGTTAGGCCGCGACGGAGAGCTCGCCGTTCGCGGAGTCGTTATGATCGTTTCTTCGCATTGTGTGATCTCATTTTCATCCAGTGCCAGCACAAAAACGGGCAATAGGCTATGGTGAGATGGATGCTGGGAAGCGTGGGGATTAAAACAGCACACAGCTTTGCTCCTTGGGTGCTGTATTGATCGGTTTGTTTGTACGGGCTAGCTGACGCGCTCAGTTGACCAGCGTCGATCTTCGCTTAGCTTTTTACCAGCAATTCGATCTACGGGCCTGTTATCACCAACAGTTCGCGCTAATGAGTAACAGTGCGAGGGTAGGACGGCGCGCTCCATTTCTTCCCCTGGGGCTGTTGCCCAGTGCGCGGTAGAATCTACCACACTAATCCCACCATTTGCCACCTAGAGATACCGACCGGCTCTAAACAACTGTCATCGGGGTTTCGGTGAAGTGTGTCGGTCGATAAACTAACAATCAGGTACAATATCGAGGTACTCTTCGCCGTTCACACTCATGCGCGCAATCAATTGGATCTTGTAGAGTGCCTTTGCCGAGTTCGACTGGGCTTATCCAGTGTGCAGGCTCGCCGTGTGCACAAGTAGGTAGAAGCTCCCGGGGAATGTTCTATTGAACAGCCCAAGCACCCAGGCACGATGGGCTGATAAAGGTGGTAAAGGATAAAGCCGAAACACTCGTAGCTTAGATAGGGGTCTTGGGTTATTGCGCTTAACACCACCGCAGCACATCCTACCGAGCCAGTCCGAAGCCGAAAAACGGCGACGCTGCTTAAGTCACCCGAGAGCGCGAGCTCCATATAGATAATAAGCCGCCTGTGTGATAGCAGCGCGATAGGCAGGGTACCAAGAGCGTACAGCTTAAGCGCATCATGAGGCGGCCGATGGCGGAGAGAAATCGATAGAACGTTCGTCATCGGCACGCCGCCCTTCCTCGCGGGTTGGCAGAAGATCCAGCGGTAGGCTTATCGGAGGATGCTGTGAGTCCTCCGTAACTCCGCCGTTCCTGCGCTTACCGAGCGCAAACACAAGACTGTTGCTGATAATAACCTTTATGTTTTCATTGGAAACGCTTTGCCTTTTTTCTGCTGTTGTTGTTGATGTATGATGTGTGTGTGTGTGTGTGTGTGTTCTCTGGTTGGCTTCACCTTCCTCGACTCTCGGGACTTTGAAGGAGTTTACGCGGCGCGTGACACAGGCACTGCTGTATAATCGCCATCATTATGCCGACGTACCACGGGCGGAAGGGGGAACGCTGTTGTTTTTGGGATGATATTTGGAAAACTTCGGTCTTGGGTAATTTGGTCGCGGCCGGAAACGACCTCAGCGCGTACGACGCTGCTTTGTGTGCTACAAAGTCGAGATAAGTCTCTGGATCCACTGTCCACTGATGGACGGCGTATGATCAGAACGAGGGTTAGAGGTTGAACTTTACCCATCCCTTCCGCCATCTCGGCACGTCTCACAACAGACAACCACACGGACAAGTGTTGATGTTCTCCACAGCAGAAGGCTATTCCGTACGGTTTTTATCAACTGTGCGCGCTCAGCAGAACTTCATCAACACGTACTAGCCCTCCTTTAAGCCCAGTCTAGTGCGCTCTCGGAGCTCATCCTAATCGGAGTTCCGTACTTAATCATTTCCGAATGGGTCAGAATTTTATTTCGATTGTCGGGATCGAAACAACGATGTGATAATAGGCTGACTCTTGATAGAAAGCGTAATAATAAAAAAATCTGTTTAACTGACACACATCGCACTGGGATTTGGAACTCCATCAGAAGATGGTTTTAATTATAATCTCTACAACTCCGTGTGTCGCGTTTTTAGGATGTTGCACATTCCTGTCTTTCGGACAGTGAAGGGGTGAGAAGGGGGAGTTGGTAACAAACGCACATTATCGGTTCGTTAAATAGATAGACATAATGATGTCAAAACGCCAAAGCCAAAACCACTGGAGCAAGTGCGTTGCGCAACATGGTCTATCCTTGGAATGACTCTCAACTGATCTTATGGGTCACTAAGCACCAGAGGATTGGAAGCGCTCAGTATGTGAGAAGATATGTGTCGCAATCGTGATTCAACATACGTACAATTCTATCTAGCTACCATTTGTAATCTCTAGTACAGGGAAAACATCTTGAACGCAAATTCAATCAATCTGCATCTGTCTATTTATCGTTGGTGTTGCATTCTTGTGATCCTTCCAAATAATATTTTTCTTATAATAATGTTTGATTCTCTTCACCCGTTCTCCCCCTTCACCCAGTAACACCCGGCGAGAAATGGTTCCAGGGTCGATTAGAGTTCATGCTAAGCCAACGGGGTAAGCCGCTGCTCGTACACGATGGGCACTCCTTCGGCATACAGTACATCCGGAAGGACAAGAAGTACTGGCAGTGTAATCTGTCGCGCAAGTACAACTGCAAGGCCCGCGTAACGACAACCGACACCGGCGACATAATCGTGACAAACAACGAGCACTGCCACACGGAGATCCGGCAACATCTGCGCAAGGACTATAAAACGATGAAACTGGCGGCCTCGCTGGCGGCCAACCGCAGCCTGTCCGCGCTGCCACTATTCTCACCCAAGTCGCTCACGCTGCCGAACCTAGCGAACGCATTCCTGCAGCAGTCCGGCAGCAGTGCCGACACCAGCAGCAGCGTCTCCGCACCAGAATCAAACGCCAGCCCGAACGCAATCCATCAAACCGAGCCGGTACAAGAGCCGGGCCTCAACCTCACCATCAACAACTGGTCAATCAAACGGGAAACGGGCAACTGTAGTGAGTAGCTCCGGCGTTGGAAAGGGCCGGAAACGAAACGTTCGTTTCTTCCTGGTTGAACAGTGACAGATATGCACTATGATGGGCGTTGGTAGTGCGGCAGCCGTCGGAGTTTTAATCACTGGCATTCTCAAGTAATAATAGTAGCAGTTGCTATCACCTGTACAGAAAAGACTATGGTGATTTGGGCACGCAAAGATATTAACTATCATTAGTAGACATACTCGTTCAGCTGTTACTAGTTCACTCAGACATGTAGATCGATGTTTATTTTTTTAATGTAATGCTGCATTGCTCCTGATCAAGAGCAGTATTGGAATGAAGGATGGTAAGGACCCGTCCCGCAAACGTCTCTACAAACTCCACTGCAGTACAATTGCTTAGCTAGGATTGAGGAACAATAGACGCATATACAAAAACGAACGAACTAATATCGATACATATGTTGTCCTATAGCTTGTACGGCCCAATACTCAATAATCTGAGATAATTATGTTTGCGTCGCAGCGCATTGTATTGTTACCCGCACGGTAATCACACCCATAAACGTGTTAGGAAATAGAAGGGGGTTCGTGTATCAATATACCTTCGCTGCATAATGTTATCTACACTGCTGATTTATCGAATGTCATACTGTCGATAAGTAACCACAGCCTTGTTTTCACATACTATTAGCGGGTTCGAAATTAAATTCAGCAACCCGGATTGTAATCGCGTGGTAACACAAAAAAAAACAGTTTCAAATACAATTCTTTTGTATAACCTCGCTTTTATTTACTAGCGGTGGAGTCATGCAGCATGCATATCTTTTTAAGCATTAACAGTTTTCCTCATCTTCCATTTTGGTTCGTCTGTCATGAAAAGATGCAGCGATCATCCAATACTATATCGTACTATTTACCGGCAGCTAGATTGTGTAGTAGTTCGGAGTCCTATCAGTAACTAGATCAAAAGCATCCCAGTATGAACCTTCCGTAGACAACGAATAGCAGCTTAGGATGTCAGGTTGTCTGATAAGCGGGCAATAGTAAAAAAGCAATATTTTATGTGTTAGTCTTTCTCGCTAATTTGAGATTTTATGTTTTTTACGTGTTATTGTTTTGCAGTCAGAATACTCAGCGGAAGTGTTTTGATGCCGTATATATGCCAAATATTTAAACTAAATAAATTTTAACATCTAGTATACATCAAATTGCTTCTTTCAAAGGATAATTTAGTGATCGAGCAAAAGTTTTCATTAATATTTCACGTTGAACCGATGGAAATAGCTAGTGTTCATCTAAGAAAAAAAAACACAAGGAGTGTTCAATACCTTGTTAAGAGATTTAGAAAATTATAATAAAAACATCCCAATTTTACGTGACCAATGTTTTTTGTTAATGAACTAATATACAATCGCTACTGGCAACGGTCATTTCAAATGCCATCCAACTGTCATCGGTTTTAGAACAAGCTCCGAATAGGTTCCGTACAGCCAGACACAAGACTGACAGTTCGGCAATTGCACCCCTCAGCCAAGCGCTGTAAACGCACCCGGGGTGTGTGTTTGAGCGAGGAGAGCAGCGAATGAAAAATCGATTTCATTTCATCTGCGGTGATTCTGTGTTCTCGTGTGTGTATGTGTGTGCGTTCATCTCGCTAAGAAGAGGGGGAAGGCAAAATCTAGTGAATTTTATTTAATAATTGTTTGTTTATTGAACGAAACGACGTAAAGGAGAGTAAAACGGTCTTAGTCGCCAATTTCGTTCGATGTTATCTCGGTAAAAACGGGCAGAGGCTATCGGCACAGGTACAGGTTCCGTGTTGCGTGCGGGGTGAAGGGAGTGGTTTGCCTGGAAGATGGTCGAACTGCCGGACTGCAGCGTTACGGGGAAAACAACACTAGAAGGCTGGTGAGTCGCAACGTAGGCCCGGTGTGATGCCAAAACCATCGGACGAGGCGACGTTCGGGACGTATGGGAAGTCTGTCTCGGTCGTCGCCACCGTTGGCACCGACCACTCGTCGCTGGAGGATGAGTTCGACGAGCTGGATGAGCTGGCCGTGTCGCGGAAACCGCACTTCCTCGACTACGGCAATCGCTCCGAGGAGGAAGAGGACGAGCTGATGAAGAAGCGGCACGGCGAGGTGGAAGACGACAACGTACATAAAGCGCACCAGCAGATGCAGCAGGAAGAGCAGGAGGACGAGGAGGAAGAGGAAGATACGATACTCAGAGGTGGCAAGACGGCGCTGTTTCAGCGCAGCACGATCGACCAGATACCGTCAAACGTTACCACTACCGCAACACTCAACATTTTACCGGAAAAGCAGCCAATCGGGCTGGTCAATGGATCTCGCGGGACGTGGCCACGGAAGGAGCGGATGGTGGGGGTGTCATCGTCCCCACCAACACCATCTCGCCAGCACCACAACCACCCTCATTCCCACCACCACCACCATCACTCGCTCAACCGCGGCAGTGCACTAGGTGAGGTAGGCCCAAAGATGGAATGCGTCTACTCGCTGCTGTCGATGCTCGGGTCGACCAACGTGCTGGAAATGTCGAGCAAGTTCCTGGAGCTGTCCCGTACGGAGGAGAAGTGTTCGGCGTTGCGGCGGTCTGGATGCGTGCCGCTGCTTGTGCACATCATCCACAATGAAACGAACGAAGTGGCCAGGCGGAACGCACGGCACGCGCTGACGAACGTGGTTCGCTGCAACGTGCACGACGAAGGATGCGCACGGCGCGAGCTGAAGGTGCTGCGGTTGATCGACCAGCTGATCGACTACACCGACCAGCTGAAGGACGTGCCGACGGAGGTGGGCACGGACGGCGGTCCGCCGGTGGCGGAGAAAGAGCAGCAACTGGACGCGGAACGCCATCCGATCCAGGCGATCGGGACGCTAGCGAAGATTAGCTACGACGAGGAGCACCGGCACGCGATGTGCCAGTTCGGGGCGCTGCAAACGATCGCCTCTCTCATTCAGCTCGATCACCGCGTGCACGGTGGCACCGGTGATGGCCCCGAGCGGGCTCCCAAGTGCGTCGAGATGCGACGGTACGCGAGCATGGTCCTGACGAACCTGACGTTCGGGCAGGGCAACAACAAGGCGCTGCTCTGTTCGAATCGCGATTTTATGCGCGCACTCGTGTCGCAACTCGCCTGCGCCGAGCTGGTGCAAGTGACGGCGTCGGTCCTGCGCAACCTGTCGTGGCGGGCCGATCCCATCACCAAGCAGACGCTCGTCGAGATCGATGCCGTGACGCTGTTGATGGAGGCGGCCATGCGCTGCACGGTGAACGGGGAGAACACACTCAAATCGATCCTGTCTGCTCTCTGGAACCTCTCGAACCATTGCGCGCAGAACAGGGCGAAAATCTGCGGGGTACCGGGCGCCTTGGAGCTGCTGATCGATCTGCTGCGGTACGAGGCGCCGAGTAAGACGTGGAGCATCGTCGAGAACGCGGGTGGCATCCTGCGGAACGTGTCTAGTCACATCGCGCAGTGCGAGCCGTACCGGCGCGTGTTGCGCGAGCGCCAGTGTCTCAGTCTGCTGCTCGATCAGCTCAAGTCGCCGAGCCTGACGGTGGTGAGCAATGCGGCCGGTACGCTCGGCAACCTGTCGAGCGAGAACGAACAAGATCAGCGTTTTCTGCGCGAGCACGGCGCCGTGCCGATGCTGCGGTCGCTCATCTACAGCAAGCACAACATCATCTCGAACGGGTCGCGGCTGGCGCTGAAGAATCTGCAGCGAGTGGTACCGACGCCGGCCGCTGTCGTGGTGCTCCAGGACAGTCCCGGTCCGCCGGGGTTGAGTGTACGCAAGCAGCGGGCGCTGATGGAGCAGGAGCTCGGCTGTGCGTTCTACCGGAAGCGTAGTGAGTCGCCCGTGGTGGAGGTCGAGCAGGACGGGGTAGAGCAGGAGACACCGATCAATTACGGGTTGAGTGAGGGCCGGCTGCTCGAACACGACTACCAGGAGACAGACATCGACCAGCTGACGGATTATTCGCTGCGGTACGCCGAAAATCAAACCGATTCCGAGGAGGATGAAGAGGAAGACGACGGGGAAAGGGTCCCGATTGGACAGAGCGCCGGGGAGAAGGTCCTGATGCCGGAGGACTCAGTCAAATGCTACTACACCGAGGGCACGCCTCAGATCATCTCCAGCGCCACCTCCATGAGCGATTTGCGAGCGGGTGGGGCATCGCTGGCGCCACTCAAAACTGAACCACCGCCCAGCACACCGAACCACAAATCACATCCGATCCCGATCGCGACCGACCGCCGGCTCGGGCACGATCACGGCTGCAGCACACCGGACAAACCGTACAACTACTGCGAGGAGGGCACGCCCGACTTTAGCCGCGAACCGTCGCTTACCATCATCGATCTGGTGAAGTCGCCACCGTCGGCGAAGGCGGATGAAGCCGGCATGCATCCGGCAGGCCCGTCGGCCGGGAAATCGCGGGTGTCGTTCCTCGGAACGCCCGGTGCCGAGGCGGATGAGACGCCGCTAATGTTTTCGCGCACCAGCTCGATGGGTTCGCTGTCGAGCGCGGAACCGGCCTGCACGGACGACAAGAGCTCGATCGTGAGCGAGTTCAGCCGGATGGCGTCTGGCGTGATGTCGCCATCGGAGTTGCCGGACTCGCCGACCCAAACGATACCGCACTCGCCGCGCGCGCAAGCAAAACGCATGGTGGCAAAGGTGCCTTGCGCACCGAAGGACGGTGGAGTTACGGTGGGACCAGGAGCGCCAGCGGGGGTGGAGAATGTTGGCGCGTTTGCGGACACGATGCGAAATTTTAACGTCGAGCACACGCCGGCTCAGTTCTCGTGCGCGACCAGTCTCAGCAACCTCAGTCTGGACGAGAAGGAGGAGGGCAAGCGAGAGGGCGATGGGGATCAGGTGGACACCGGCGGCCATCTGCAGCACGAGCCGCCCCGGGAGCTGGACAGCGACCGGGAGCAGCAGAAAGAGCTGAGCGAGCGAGAACCGAAGGAAGAGAACGAGTTGGACCGGGGTCTGGAGCAAGCGATGAAGGAGCTGACGGTGGAGGAGCTACCACCGGTGCTTCCCAATCCGGCGGACGTGATGCTGCACGCAGCTACGGGCGCACCCGAGCGTGATCCCTTGTCGGATGGGGATTCCGATGCGGACGATGGCGGTGGCGAGGATGACGAGCTGCTCGCGTCCTGCATCAGCATCGGCATGAGCAGCGTGCGTGCTCGCAGCACGGCCAAGAAGGCGGCCCCGTTTCCGCCGATCGCGTACGGGAACGGCGCGCCGGACGACTCGGACGACAGCTCCAACCTGTCGGACAATAATGACCGCCTGCTGGAGGAGTGCATCCTGAGCGGGATGCCCAAACCGAAACAGCTCATCGGTGGTGGGGGAGTCGTCGTGAAGGAAAACCCGTTCAAGATGATGCGCATCAATGCGCTGGGCGTTGGAGCGCCGGCAACCGATGAGCTCAGTCCGTTTCACGTCGAGGACAGCCCGTGCAACTTCTCCACCGTGTCCGCCCTGTCCGAGCTGACGATGGCTTCTGATACGGGGCTGCCGGAACCGGATAGGTGGGTTCTAGCAAAAACTTGTTTCTATTTTTCTTTACACTACGGAGTGGTTAGGGCAACTTTATTTTTCTGTTTTTTCTTTTTTAATTAAAATAGATTTAGGCCGCCATTTTTATTTTTACTGATTTATCAACTTTCTTCATATCCTCCTTTCTCCGGATAGACTGATGCGCGACGGCAAACAGCAGCGGAAGGCGGTGGTGGTTAGTTCACCGTCGGTGGAGTCGGACGCGGACGACGATTTGCTGACCGAGGCGATAGCGGTCGGGCAGCGAAAGGGTCAGCAGCAGGCTCACCGACGAGAAGCCGAGCTACTAACGTTCGCGCGCACGATGGCCCCGCCGAGCCCACCGTCCGAGGAGCAGTACGGGGACGATCAGGACTATCAGCTGCTGGCCGACTGCATCCAGTCGGGGATGCGCAAGGGTGGCGGAACCGTAACGCGGTCCGACACCGCCCCGATCGAACAGCCCACCGCTCGGAGGCCAAAAAACGCGCTCACTACGCCTGCGACGCTGAAGGTGGTCGGTGCCTTGGCAGTGTCGGCAGGCGTAGGCGACCAGCCCGCGATTCCACCGCGGCCCACTACACAAACACCGACGAACGCTGGCAGCCGGCTGGTGTCGGTGCGCTCGGACCGGACGTACGACTGCCCGGATACCACCACCCACACCTCCCACATCCCGCCTACCAACACCATCAATTCGTCGGCAGCCGGCAACGACAGCATCCGCACCGCGTCGTTCGACCGGCCGACGAGCCCACGTTCACCTCCCATCGCGACGATTGGGTGTGAGGGGGAAACGGATGACGGCTGCGTGCAGCGAAAGCCCCCCCGCAAGTCTCACGTCGTTGTGCCCGTCTCACGGTTGCGTAAGGTACGTTAGGGAGAGCTTTTCTGGCCTCGTTTGGGATGTTCAAGCTATGGTTGCTTTTTTTTGTAGACACAGCATAAGGTGATGCGACCTGACAGCAACGGTTTGGGCCGCATTAGTCAAACGGCGGGTCTACCACGTATCGTGCGGCAGGGCACCTTCATCCTGGAGCGACCCGCATTACCCACTGCTCCGATCATCAACGCGAAAGGGAAGGTAGGTGAAAAGATTACCGCTGCACCACTTAAACACCAATAAAACGTAAACTACTCTTCCAGGGCATGACAGCGACCGCAGCCGGCGCTCGGGAAGCAACCACCAACGGCATGGTGCGCCAGAAAACAATCACATTCGGTCGTCAACTATCCGAGGGAGCCATCAAAGCGACCGTTCCCATCAAACCAGCCTGCTCGATTCCGGTCTGGACTGCGGCGGGTGTCACGAAAGCGAGCAAAACCGCCAACTCCGCCTCGCCAGCGTCGGTCGCTACCAAAAGGGGAGCAACGGGACGGGCGTGGGGCACACCGCCACCGCTGAAAGGCAAAATTGGCGTCGCGACCGGTGGCTCGCCGACACACAAGGCGGGCGCCGCCCCCGTGCGAGCCTGGGGCAGCCCCGCACCGAAACCGAAGAACACCAAGACGGCACCGGTAGCTGCAGCGGCGCCAGTAGCTACGGTGGGTAAAGCAAGCGTTCCGGCGCGGGCATGGGCCACACCGCCGAAGGGGAAGCTCGGTGGCTCCGGAACAAGCCTATCGTCCGTGGGCAAGACGAGCGCATCGGCGCCGAAGGGAATGACCGTCGTTGCCGGGGGCAGAGGAGGCATCACGCGCTAAACGTGAATATTCATACAAAACTATATATTATAAAAAAAACTATGTCATTAAATAAAATACCCTTTTTTGCATCTAAGCTCGAACCGATATATCAAACTGAAGCTGTGTGTTGGCTTTGAGAGCAAGATATATCACACCGTTATGACTTGGATTCGCCAACGTTGCAGCGCTAGATGTAGGAGAACTTTATTGGGGATTCATAGACATTTAGCCAGATACTTCAGAGACATGGCAGTTTCGCAGAACTCATTAGTCACATAGCTTCCGACACATTTGTGCAGCTCGTTTGCTTAGCCTCGCTGAATAATTTGTCAGTCCGTCAGCATTCATCGCACTGATTAGAGAAACATCATGGCGGATGTGTGAGTGTGTCTGCGTCCCAAAACATGGAGACGCATGGTCGCTCAAAGCGACGTTGAAATGTACTGTCCAGAGTGAGGAAGGCGGGGAAACCGGTGTTGCAGGTAACATTATTTATACAGAAACAACTTATTTGCACCGGAATCGTCCTTTTAAAGCGACTGCTGCAACTTTGCTCATCATTTATTTAAATGCCCGACGTTTTAATGGCATGGAACATGAGTTTTGTGTTGGCTGCTTGCTCAGTGCTAGGAAATGGATGATGCACCCAGGATGAAGCCCGGGACGCAGATGGGATGAGGGTGACCGGTACCGAGACAAACAGGCACGTAGTTAGCGCGTGGTAAACAGCGCTTGCAGCTAGCGCCGGACGTTCTCGCATCAGTTTTTGGGAAACTCCCACACTCGGACTAAGACATTACCGGCATTCGGTACCTCGCGTTGCTTCAAAAACACTTTGCACAACTCAACAAGCCCCGAAGCGAGTGAACTTTTTAAAAAGTCTGTAACAGTGCGCGACTCGTATCGAGCTTCCAGCACCAACCCAGTCACTTTCTAATTAAATCAATCGCGCGTTGATAAATTGACATTGATTAGCGTAGATTGAGTTGAGTGAGTAGCTGGGTGTGTGGAAGCGAGCGTTACCTCAAACCGTCAAGTAAGCATTGGGCGTTTTATAGAATAAACATCCAAAAGCCTGAAAGACTAATAAAACAAATCCACTTCAACATCTTGGGTACCCTTTGTGAGATTCTATACAAGCGAAACGAAAGCTTCCATATTTTTATTTATTTTGGTTACAATAAAATAAAAGAAATGATCCAAAATATTACTAATAGTCTATTAAATATCACCTACTGGGTGAGAAGAGCCGGCTGCGTAGGATTTCAGCTCAAAAGGAACAGTCTACAAGAACCAAACGAAACACATAAAACGTCAAACACGTATGGCGCGTTTGTCGGCCACTAATTGGCGGCCAACAGATTGCACGAACGGTTGTGACATGTTTCGGAGGAAGTTTTCGAAAACGCCTGAACAGCATGCCCGAGTGCTCTTAGGCGAAGCAATGAACAACAGCAAAAAAAAACACATAATTAATGTAAATCCACGTGTAATTCTTCGCCATAGCTGCACCTACTTGTTAGCTCAGAGCGTGGCACCTACAACCAACTCGATTGTTACGTTCAACCAACTCGATTAAGAGACTTCAAATTGCAACCACTATTGCAATCGACAGACCATTTTTTTTCTCGACTGTATTTTGAAACCAAACGGTGGATTTTCCGGTTGGGTTCTTTCTTATTTTGATACAAAAAAAAAACGTAAAGGCAAGGAGAAATTCAGTTCGGAGTCCGACACGGCAGCAGTAGGATGAGAATCGAAGGTGATTGAACAGGCGATCGCTTTAGAATGTAAATTTGATGACGATAATAAGCCCCGCCGGTGGTTAGCGTAACGAGATAATGGCGCTATTAAGACGTTTCGGGCGTCTTGTACCGGGGTTTGTAATGGGTGGGGCACCGCTGATTGGCTGAGGCCAGTTGTGAGGCTTATTGGAGCGACGTGACCGTGAGAATTTCCGTGCTTCGATGTATCGTCAACTAATAAGAACCCAGTTCGGTCTCAATTCGGTCCTCGCATTGACCATCTCCAGCACGAAAGACGTCCGGTATGTGTTGGTGTTTGAGCTGGACGTTCACCGACCCGAGCATGGGCTTTACAGAACCTCAGCATTCCAACGTATGCCCGCGAGTCGGGGTTGGGTTCCACCGAACGCACCGTATCTGTATCGAAATCTCAAGGGCGCGCCTACGGGACCGCCTGTCAAAAAGTCGGTTACGCGGCATGCGGAAACCCTCAACCATGCGAAACCCAGCACACGTATGTCACCCGGCCCGGTACCGTCCAGGCATTCCAGGCCACCGCGATTGGAAAGGCGACGATCGGTGGCGCTAATCTGCCGGCGCCAGCCCGTGGCGACGATCAATCCTCGGCCGCGCCCAGTACGCTCGTTTGTGGACGTGCGGATCTATCCACACCGAGCTACCCTTTTTTCTGGCCATCGTCCGGACATTCCAAACATTCTGGGCTCCGGGCTTTGGTATTTGCTTTGTGTACGGGTTTCGGGCGCGGACAGCATTGTCGTTCTTGTTTCCCTTTTCTTTCCTAGACGATCCAAAAATAACCCTAACTTCTAGCAACGTTATTGATGAGCTCTTGTGGATGTAATAGCTTGAAGCGTTGGAAGAAGATGAAAACGATGTCTTAGCTTCCAACAACGTAGATAAAATTTTTTCGTATTTAAAAGGAAGAAGCGTTCAAAGAATCTAATGTTCCAACGCTTCATGGAATGTAACTTAAGGACGTCTTTAGGATGTATCTACTAGCAGTATTATTCTTCCAGCACTGAATTGAAGCTCATTTTGTACTTTGTTCATGATTCATTTCATCCGTTCATCTGTTCTTAAATCGAAGTTTGGTTGAATGCAATGCTCATTAGGATAGCTTCAGGGTTTAGGTCGATTAGGTGCCAATGAGCTGCTCGAACTTCACACAGTGATACGAATTCGTAAATCGATGTTTAATTGAACTCAACACTCGAGCACATCTTGAGGTTACGGATCCACTTCTCGCGAACGCATCTGTTGCTCTCCTCGGGACAAACAACGCAAAGCATCGCTCACGCTGTTAGACTCGCACGAAGACGCCACAAATGAACTCATGCTACTTCCAACGCACTTCCAGCACTCCAAGATATCTCCGTGGTGTCAAACTTTAGCACGGTTTGCACGGATGATGGGCCACTTGATAAGCTCCAATTAAAAGCAGCTCTCCGGGGTAGCTCCACGCCCGGCGCCTTCCGGCGCGACACCGGTGTCGTGTGGATCGTTCCGGTTTTGTTAAATTTCGTGCCTGCCTGCCTTCGACCGGAAGAAATCCCAGGGCAGAGCGTGAGCGAAAGCGTGCGAGCGCCACTAATCAACGGTGTGGGAGCTGACGAGTTGTGTAGTAAGTAAATTAAACTGCGCTTAATTTTGTTTCCGCCTAGCGCCGGCAAATATATTTATCCACACGGTGCCAAACATCCGGCAATGTCCCGCCAGCAGCTGCTGGGGGATGCGCGGATGGAGGAGGCGTTTCTTCACGCGTTTTGGGTTTTCGGTTTCGGACCCAAATTGGGACGGCTTTCACGAGTCCGGGACATCCGGTTTCCGGCTGCTGCACACACATACACGCCGAGAACTTCAAACAGCGCCCAAACCAAAGCGCGTGGGCAGCAACTGGTGTCGAATCGCGTTCAGTTTTATTTGACAGAAGCTGGGCGTTCTTTCCTTTTTGCCGTTGCTCTATTTGCTTTCCTGCTCACTGAAAGAAGGATTCTTGCAGGTGTTTGTGTGTGTGACTTACCTCTGTGCCGATGAGATGACGGCTAACAACTGTATCTAGCAGGTAGCAGGTTGGATGTTGCCAAAGTTTAGCGCGAACTTTACGAATTCGAGCTCCTTTGCAAGCAAATATACGATTACACCCACAGGAGGCTGCTGCTGACGAACAAGACGTGCGAACGAAGAACAAGGAAGGCAAACCTCTCCCTGGGCGCTTTCGTCCAGCCGGCGAGGGAGTTAGGGCGATGGATTTTATTTAAACTTTTCCACCGTTATTATTATTATGATTACCTTCGCGTCGGCGAGCGAGCCATAACCACCAGCTTCCACAAATTCTGGAGGACTCCTCCAGAAAGGGGTCGTATATGCAGTGCGAGCACGCGCAACTATAAAAACAACCCCCCGTGGAAAAACATTTTTCTTAATTAAAATGACGAATGGGTCTTCTTCGGGGCGATGGCTTTGCGCTGTAAAACGGCACCGATAACGCCATTACCGAGCCGTTTGGTTATGTTTTTTTTTCCCTCAAGACCGTTTGCGCCATTGTGCGTGGTTGCAAGCGTCTAGGAAGACACCTGGAACGACCGCAGAGAATAGGTTGACCTTTGCGGTGGATGGAAGATGGATGGGTCATTCTTTTGCTCGCTTACGGAAAGGGACGACGAGGAGGATGCTGGTTTGCGTAAAAAGCAAGAGAGTGCGTGGAGGAATCATCTGCTAATCGGTTTCCGAGGCCGGGCGAGCTAGTGCTCCAGTGACTGCACTTCAGATTCTGTTGGAGTTTCAAGAGCAGTCTGATAAAGTTTATTTGAGGTCCAATTTATAGATAAAATCACCAGGCTGAGAGCCAGACAGTATTGTAGTATTTGCTTTAAAGTCGTTTGGTCTAGTCTTATTTCCACAAAGTCTGCAAGTAGCAGTATGTCTGGAAAGTGGATATTTGGAAACTTGGAGTGTGTTTTTAAACTTCTTCGTGTATTCCAATTTTGCTTGCTCTAATTTCTTAGAGTCTATGGGCGTCAACCTTGTTGTTTGGCGTCAATGATCGCGGTGAGGTTAGATTCAGCTGAAAACGGTACGGATATTTCAAACCGCACCGCTTTTCGCCATGGCCAATTCGCTCGTTAGGAAACTAATCTTTCCTCACGTGCAGTTCGTCTCTACTTTAATATTCATCGCGTTGTGTGTACGCAAATCGATTGTTTTTTTTTTTTGTCGAGGAAGTGAGCAACACCTTCGATGCATCGAACCACCAGCAATGGGCGCTCAACCATCGTCGCCCTTTATCGGCTCTTTCATGATCGGTCGGTGTTTAGACGATATTGCCGTGGTTCAATGGCCTGCGAACGTCGGGCGGACCTTCGCCATCCGGTTTGGGTTGCCGCTTTGCGCAACACAACAAAGAACTCCTACAGTTCGCGTTCGCACCGGTTTTTTGCACCTCGGTTGTGCGCACCCAAACCCAAAGACCGAGATCAGACCTTCGCTTCCTCCTGCTCCACGTTGAGTACGAGTTTGATTGGTTTCCGAGGCGGCGGCTCCGAGCGGTTGTGCATTCCACCTCAGTTCTTGGCGGGGAGGAAAACCGAACCCCAAAAGGCAACACTGAATGTAGGTGTTTTTCTTTTTTATGCTGCTCGTATGCAAACCCACCTCGCACCTCGTGCCGGCTGTGCCTGGCCCAATTACGTTCAAAGCGTGCGTTGTTGATTTTTTTTTGCTTTACTTTTCTTTCGTTACTTTTTTCAGCGCTGCAAAGCAATAACGTTTCACGGTTTGGTCGCTTTCCGAGCCGAACACGATAATTACGAGCGATTGGTAGGCGGGC
>JXWZ01005332.1:0-11306 GCA_000956215.1 Anopheles farauti No. 4 | reverse complement strand
CATATTACTCGAAACCCTGTAAATACTTTACGGTTCGTAACTATTATATCGGTAAAACTATAACTCTTGCCCCCGAGAGGACAGTAAAACCATGCTTAGGCTAGAAAACCACTTTCGAATCGATTACACGTGCCCCGTAAGTAGCCCCGGACTTCAGTACACATTTACTGAAAGAAAAGAGATATAGAGTGTAGTAGGTCAGATACTAACAAAAAATTACCATAGTGCATGGTAGTAACAAGGTTGTTTATTAGAATTTAAAAAAAATCGAAGGTGTATTGTCCGTATTTCACTTTGGGTGGGATAGGAATTAGAATTTCAGCGTTTGTTGTTCGAATTCATATTGGTTTGAGCTGTTGATTTTGTAAGACCTTCGAATATTCATACAAAATCATGTTATTTTTTTCCCATAAAATTGGCATTTTCACATTGTGCAAGCCATGTGCTAAAAATTTTTCATTAAATCTATCGGGAGCGTATTTCTTGATATTTAAATAATGGACCAGAATTCACAGCAAGATAAAAAATCACAAAAGATGTCATTTTGTTAGAGCACAGATAGTTATTAAAATTTCATTAAAATGGAATATCGAAACCGCTAGGTGATTTTCTTATTTTATTTCATTTTATTGCAATCGTTACATTCTTAAATGCGTCCCTTAAAAATTACCTTTCTAACCATTCCCATTACGCTAGATAAAGCTCATTGTACGGAACTTTGTTGAAAACGTTGGTGACAACGGCTTCGAAAATCTTCGTAAACGCCGCCGATATCGCCGGCTTCAATTCCTTCAGAATGTCCTGCCAGTTTTCGTTCAGGAACATATTCATATTGTCGCCGAGCGCCTTGTCCCCGTTGAACAGATTGGTAAAGTTCATGTAGAAGCGTTTGGTGTCGAAGTGGACCTTAAATTTGTCGACCTGGTAGAACTGTTTACCATTCCTATCCACCAGATTGCCGGTCCACTTAAGCGAGATATCACAGTTTACTGAAGAAACAAAGAAGAAGATAAATATCGATTGGCTCTATATGTGCCGATAACGCAACCGTTAATGGCCAGTGTATTAAAGGTAATATAAAGCTTGCTTACCCATCGTCATGTTGCTGGCACCTTCACCTTGGATGGGTAGGATCAACACTTTGCCATTAATTTTATAGCCCCCAACGAGTGATGCTACTGGCACGACCAGATTCATGTCCATCTTGGTGGGATTCGCCGTGAAACCACTGCAAAAAATGCAACGCCATTAGTGACGCCATTCATGTCATGGATTTATGTTTATGCATCTTTTGAGCGGGGGATGGGGAGGAGGGGGGAGGGAATTGTGTCCACCGTACCTTGCCTTCTTAATCTGAGCTTCGCTGAAACCCAGCAGATCGACCTTCCTAAAGTTCAGCACAATGTTAATCGGTCCGTCGCCCTGAATGATGTCCATCTTGTCAATGCGCAGCGGATCCAGTGGCACCAGCCCAATTTCCGGTACACCTTTGTGGAAATTCCGGAAGGTGGCCGTCACTGCCTGCAGCAGACAGTTTGTGTCCTCTTGCTTACATTGCGAAAATGCGCTAGCTGTAAA
This sequence comes from Anopheles farauti No. 4, assembly GCA_000956215.1. Lineage (NCBI taxonomy): Eukaryota > Metazoa > Arthropoda > Insecta > Diptera > Culicidae > Anopheles > Anopheles farauti No. 4. The sequence continues at coordinate 9,728 of JXWZ01005332.1, read as the reverse complement.
ATCAAAGAACGAAGATGATCAAATCCAAAATGCTTTCATACACCAAATGATTACTATAAAATGGCACAGCAGTTCCTGCGAAACGCTCGGCAACATGAGAAACTCCAATCTGGATCTGTTTTACCGCAACCTGACTGGCAATAAAATGGCGTTACAATGATTAACTACACGTGTTACAGTTTCGCTTAGAAACTAGTACGGTTCTAAGATAGTTACTACCTAACGTTAGCCACGGACGGGGCCTTAATGGTTAAGTAATGGGAACCGTATTTAAATGACGGTACGCTACCTAGACTGACGACCCATAGCGGTATATGGAATGCCTTGTAGGGATCCTGTTTAATTATAGTTGTTCTCATCGAACGCTGGGAATAAATCGTTCGGATCACGCAACTTTCAATGTTTCAGTAAACAGAGTTAGTTGTTTTGGATGAGAATTAAGAGATCGCGTAACAAATGACATAGTTAGCAGATGTAATTGCGCTGCGGTTGCTATCCCGCTAAGCAATGTTTGTATTACACGACATTTTTTATAAATTATCTGAAAATATGTCTTGATCCAACCGAGAATTAACAAGAACATTACTAATAGAACAAACACAGGTGACACAGAGTTGGACAGGACAAGTAAAATCTTTGTTTTAACATTTTTTCTATAAAATATCTTACGTATAAATGAATAATTTTAATTAATTTTGAATTACGATGATGCTCAGATCATGAAACGATTGCGAACTAAACATGTTACGTTGACCTGACCGAGAATATTTGATTCTAAGTAAACATATCGCACTCGGCCTTCAAAGTTCTCGACATTACTCATCCTTTGGATTTGGTAAACAGAGCTCACGCGCCCTCTAAAGTTTACGAAACTAATTACATCCATAAACAGTGACACAAGGCGCCTCCTTACACCTGGTGCTGCGATTTCTTAATTTAGTGTTAATTTCTCGTGGTAATCCCATGCCGACATGAAGCTGCCAAGGGCAGCATCTTTCCAACCCGATGCGTCAGCTGGTGGGCAAATATTGGCGCAAAGAAGTGCAAACAGTACACAAAAAGCGTGATAACCTAGAGGACACTGGCCTTTCCATGCCTAATTATCTTCATTGACGTAAAATCGAACTGCTATGCCGTGCCTGCAACGGAAAGGGCGATACGTACGAAACTTGGCCGCGTGTCCGTTGCCGATAATGGCAACAGCAAGTAGTAGAGCAATTTGGAGCTTCATGCTGCGATCGATTTTGCACTTAAGACACGTACACACACACACGCACTCCGTAACTTTCCGTTCGGTTTTGATGACAAACACCTAATGCTAAACGGGACTAGCACCAGCACCGATCGTGAGAATCGTACTGGGACACCTCGGTACGGTGCGGGTCGATCTTATATGCGCTCGACTGAACGCCGCCATAACTCCTTGAGTCAATCATCAGATTCGCCGGATAAAAACAAAGGCGTAAAGCAGAACAGTGGGGTTTGAACGAGGGAGCAAAAAAAAAAAACAACCCAAGCATACCGAAAGTTCATAAAACAAAACGCAACACTACTACAAGCGTGCGAGTGTTGCTCCTAAGTGCAAAGAGTGTGTCTCAAGTGTATGTGCGTGATTTGAGCACTACCAATACCATAAGGGTAATGGTGAAGTAGTGTATGACGTGAACTTGGTTGGTGATCTGAGGCGATATGCTGGGGATCGGGTTTTGTGTACGGTATTGTGCAGGTAATGTGGAGCTACGTTGCGTTGTCGTACCCGCACAAACACATTAGCCAGCTGGAGGAGTAGTTAGCCTTCTCCTCCCTCCAGAGTCGTACGGTTTGGGTCCTTTCCTACCGGTGCGGTGTTCGTGGTGGGAGAATCGAGCGTCGAGCTTTGGTAGAATCCACCGGTAGCGATACCGGAAGGATCGGCTAGAGCGATCCGAACAACCTCACCCATGGAAATAAACACACTAACCCACTGGACGTTGAACTCAGCGATTTGCCGGCTACACTATTGCGGTAGATTGGTGCCCTTACGGTTTTTGTACGCGATATTTGCGTGCCAGTGGTTGGGGCTACCAACTCTCAACCAACCGTAACTAGCCTTCCTGCGGTAGGCAAGCCGTTAGAAGCACGCACGTTTCATACCACAAATCGTTGCCGGAAACGCTATCATGCCATCCATTGCCAAAGTCCCAGCTTCAAACGAAGCAGAGTTCGCTGATCCCAAACGTTCGATACAAAGGACATCTTGACGTTCATCCGCCAAGATCGCTGCGATAGCCTTAGAACAAAATAATTAATTAGCTTATATCAGTTGCAAAAAAAAAAGAAACGTAACAAGTGACATGCATGGCAAAAGAATCTCCAAGTCGTTACGAATGATGGTATAATTGCTTAAAGGAAGGAAAAAAAAATAAACAAACGCTATGGTCCATCCGTAAAATGATAACGCGAAACTGACGCGTAGCAAACGAGTTTCACTAATGAAGGCGCGTTGAAAAATGGTCGCAGTAGGCTTTGACGATGAAGCGATTTAAGACCACGTTGGGGATGCTTCGGTCAGTGCAGGCCGACCACTTGGGCCCACGTTTGTATCATGCACGTCAAAGCTAGTACGAGCGTCGTTCGCCCTTGACATTGAGCTGCGATACACAGCAAACCGGTACAACGACGGTCCGGTTGTATCGGTCGGGTGGCTATGGTTGCCGTGACCTACAAAAATGACCGATAATTTTTGGACGGAAATTTGTAGCACATATTCGCTATGGTATTTTTTTTTTCGTTTGCACCACCAGCGTAGAGGAATAATAATCTAGTATTCTATTTTTTCGACCATCTCGCCCATGCACATTATGCCGTGTAAGTGTTAGGTTCAACGTTCGGATGCTCACAATGAGTGGTAAGCAATGTGCACATTTCAATATGTACAGAATACTACGCAATTATGGGGAACAATCGTGCTGCGTAACGTAAATATGCAAATTCAAAATCAATTGAATGGTCGGAAAATTCCCAGACAATAGTAACGATTGAAATTTGTAGGCCCGCTAACTGCTATGGTAATTGGAATCAGTTTTTAATGATCACTATTAGCACCGGGATGAGATGAGACGTTACGCGAAACGTGTGGAAGGTGGATACCGTACAGAGCTCTTCCTGTTTATTAGCATAAACACAAATGCGTGAGGGATGAGTAGTTTTGTTGCTGCACATGACCGTTGTAGTGTCCCGGCCAGGTGGCCAGATCATTGAGTTGTTTGAGTTATGAAGAATCAGGATAATCTCTTCCGGAATGAAGAGTTCTTCCCCCCTTCGAGCGAGACGAGTCAAGTGGGAGCAATGTGCGTCCGAGGGAGGCATAAGTATTTTCGTTGGTGATTAGGCTGAATTTTGAAGCATGGAGTGGCTGTTTGTACGAATAGTTGAAACTCATCGGGGTGTGCGTGTGTGTGACTGGTGTGGCCTTGGAGGGGTTTGTCATTTTTTCACTTTGAATTAGATCATATAGCCACAAACATTGACGCCAGACGTACGGTTTGAGAAGTCTGTGCGATATGTTTGCATATAGCGGCATATACAAAACCTTTTGTTTGATATAATAAATAACAAATCTAATCTGCACGAGTGTTACTAATTTCTATTCCGATAGTGGAGGATGTTTAATCATTTTCGAAACCACCTTTTCAGTGCCCAACGACTGGTTTTTCTTCCAAGAAACCGCGACTATTCCAGCGTAGAGTAGACGTGAGGATCAGTCTTGTTTGAAAACAAAAGTGAAATTTACAAACCCATCAAAGTTAGATAATGATTTCCTTCATATACCTGACTTTCGTTTTAGACGTTTCTTCTGCTGACACTTGTGTGACATTAACGGATAGATACATATTGTTATCTAAAATTATTCTCTTATAGCATGTTTACTATGTTGATCGCATGAGTCAAACTATGAACATCGAAGGAAAAAATAATGCAAAGAACGATCATTAACACGGAATACACACCAATATCGGTTGAATATGTTTATAACCTTCTAAACGTTTTTGGTACTATGTTATGACTTGTTTCAACAAAAAAGATCTAATACAAGTGATGATAATAATCCAGTACTATTAATATAATGTAAATGAGATGAATATGATCAAGTAAACCATCTATTTTACTTTAATGCAATACTTTTGTTTTATTAAAAATTTGGCGAAACGTATTCCCGTTGCGATTGAGAGTGTACGGATGAAGTTAGAGAAAGTTGAAAAATCATTTAAAATTTTATATGTTATTTCTTATCAATAATAAGCCATAATTAGCTAATTTTTTAGCGCTTAATTTGGTCCAAAACATGCTGAAAACCATCGCCTATACAATGAAAAGTTACATGAGTCTCATAGATCTACGAGTTGCAGCGTCTCTAATGTAATGTAATCATCAAACCGGGAGGCGTACTTAGAATGTGATTGTGGTCTAAACTGAAATGTAAGGGACACAATGAACAAGGATGGCTCAGACATATCGATAAATTGATAAAGATAGAGAACAGTTAATGAACGATATCTTTAGATTTGTGAGAATCTACTAGAAGATTGGGCTAATGTAAACTATTATGTTACAAATTTATCGTACAACCATTTGTGTCAAAATTAATTTATTAAATCGCAACGTGTTTCATGTTGCTAATTATTTTTCTTACTAAAATGTTCAGGCCGTATAGAAGCAAAGGGTTCGGGGCTATATTGTTTATACGATCTTAGCCACCACAAGATTCCAAAATAAACATCTGCTTAAGTATGTTGAAACATTTGTTATGCTTGGTGAATCCATTTAATATTTTATGTGTTACAAACCTGATCGTTATTCAAAACACAGTTGTTGAAGTAATAATCACCCCGCGAAATCCACTTTTCTATCCTATTGAATACTATTTCATTTTTATTTAATTATTCTTTCAAAAGTAGAGTAGTGCGGAATAGAGAAATTCATTCGTAATACATGGTATTGACACTCAATTTGGGTAAGAATGAAGCCATTGAATAAGGAACCCGTCACAGCGGGACCGTGTAATCGGAGCGTTTTATGCCCCATCCATGTGCTAGTCTGCGGTACCGATCTTCTCTTCGTTGCTGGGTGACTCTTGCATCGGCTGATCGTTTGATCCTTGATCCATCTGCTGATGATGCTGCTGCTGCCGCTGCCGCTGCATGTCGGCAAGTAGTTTATGACTTTCCGGTTCATAATCACAATCGGTGTGCATGGAATGGGATGCGGGTTGCGATGGTTGCGAGGTGATCTGTTGTTCCTTTTTAACTTGCGCATTCGGCTGATCACGAGGCTGAACCTCCTGCGGACGGTGCCCTTTGGTTTCTCGGGCAGGACCACCGGGGTGGTGTTTTGGAGGTTCGAGAAACATGCGGGAAGATTGCATGAGTGTTTCTTGCTTGATTTTTCCTTTGTTTGACGCGAAAAGCGCACCGGTGTCCTGTAGCGTCACCATCGTGGACTCATCATCGTCATCGTCGACAACGTTTTCGTCCACATCGCGCACACCCGCACCGGCGTTATCGTCACCGTTGTGGTTGTTGTTCATATTGTCCACCTTCTGGTCTTCGTTTTCATCCTCCCGTTTGCCACCGTAGAACACGGCATTGCGCAAACCGTAGCCGGAGTTGAAGTTATCGCTGTACTCCACCTTAAACTGGCTGTTGTACATGTTCTGATTCTGTTCGAACTCATAGTTGTTTGGCTTGAGCTTGGACGTCATTACGTCACACTCGAGCGACATTAGGCTGTTGCTTAGTTGATCCTGCAAATTGGAAAACCGGGAACCGGTGGTCGTTAGATTGCCCGTACGAATGAGTGTACTGAGGCTGTCGGACTTGATCGCTGCATAGTCGGACCCGGGGATAGAGCCGAACCGTTGTTCACTGTTTGCCAGCGGTCGATTCATCTCCTGCGACTGCTGATCCAGGTTCTGTGCCGGTTGCTGAGAATGCTGCGACTGCTGATGCTGCTGCTGCTGCTGCTGCTGCTGTTGCGATGTAGTATCCTTTCCGCGCACCATATGATTGCTCCCGTCAGCTCCGTCGATAGACTTTTTGCTCTCCGTGGTGTTCACCCGGCCACCACCATCGCTCCCACCGGTAGTAGATCGAGCGTCCGGACCGCTGAGCAGCGGGTGGTACGTAATCACCTTTCCGTTTGGTTCACTTTGTGCGGGCGGATTGCTACGGCACATGTAGTTCCCCGAGCTGTTCACACTCGTCAGTATGGTCGTCGGGCTTGGGCTGTCGTTCATGCTGCTCGTATTCATATGCTGCACTTTGGCCGCCGTCATAACGCCCGCTATTGCCGAGCCTCCCTTCTCGGTACAGTCTCCCTCGTAGCACCCACTAGTCGGCGTACGATATTTGGCCAGATGCTGATATACCTGCTTGATGCGTTCCATGTTGGCACGGGAAGCAATGGCGTGGTTCACCATCGGTAGTGGGTAGTCCTTGCCGATGATGCACTTTGCCGCCCGCTGTACGCTTTCCGATGCATTCCAGGGCTCGTGGATGAAACGGGTTGGAAAGTTCTGCAAACGTATATGAGCAGTGTGAGTAATGTTATTCTGATAATGGCAATGACGGTCTTTAGAGCATTCTAAATGCTTTTGAAGTAGTTTGAAATTGTTGCGAAAATGAACACGTAAGTAATAAATATGGGAATTCCTTCACTTCCGTACTATTTGTTTGACTAACTTTACCAACTATATGATAAAAAATCGCTTCATTTTTCATAAAAGTTATTTAATGATTAATTTATTTTTAATATTTATGTTGATTTAGTTCACAGTTATAAAAAATTTCCTTTAAAAATACATCTGTTGGCAGTTTTATCTGAGCCATAGAATAGATGGCTAGAGAAAATATTATTTCATAAAAATGAGCCGCAAAATGAATCTCGTTCAAAATCAACAGAGAGTGTTGAAATGCTGGAATTTATTATGTTTATAGAATTTCGCTGAATGTGTTTTGTTTTTTTTTTGCGTTATGAACAGAGCTGTTTGATGTCAGTGGATTCTATCACCAAGCAATGTCTTCATGACAGGCACGATTGGAAGGCCGATATCGATACGATAAAGAATTGAATACTCTTAGCACATCAGTAGAATTGTGAAATAGGCACTGAATATTCAAGTTGTTTTCCGTTCATTTACTTGGTGACCTATCTAATTAAATTTAATTCGTCGGATTTCTCAATGAAAAATCAGTAAAAAAAAGGTCTCTACCAGCATACAGAGGAAATAATCTACATGCTCCAAAAATATATTTGAAAATTTTTCTAACAACACGGTGCAAATGGCATCACTTTATATTTTACTTTCGGCAGCTCCTTCACACTAAACTTGCAAGATTTGTTGTAAATTCAGTTCCAGATGAAAACTGCATCTCTTTGTAGTTCTAACCGTTTTTGAGTAATTGAAGCTATCATATGCAAAAATGTTATGTGCTGCTTTAGTTGATTGTTAACGTTAAAAAAATCATTTCAGATTTAATTTAATCAATCAATAATAACTGAATTGATTAATGCCTTCAGTTTCATCACTTACTGACAACCAAAAACTCGAATGTAAATAGTTGCTCAATAATTCTTCCGAATTGTCGTTTGCTCGTTTCATCAAATTTTTATAAGCGGATATATTTTGGTTGATAATGAAACATTCGCTTACCTTCAACACAGGCAGATACCGTCGAATGTAGTCCCCGTTTGGGTCAGCCTTGCGCCCAAACTTCACCGGGCAGTAGCAATGGAAAAACTGCTGAAAGAAGGACGAACACGACAACCACATCCACATGCCCGCATTGACCGACCAGTCCGCGTCGAGCAGCAGCTCCTCGAACACCTTCATGCCCTCCTCCCAGGAAATCCACAGGTCACCACGGGTCAGAAAGCACGCGACGGCATGGCGCGCCAAATGGTGGATCCAGCCCTCCTCCCGCAGCTGCGTCATGATCGCATCGATCCACGGAAAACCGGTCTGACCGCTGGCCCACTTGGCCAGTGCTTCCGCGTTGCGATCCCACGGGATCTGCACGCAGATTGGATTGCCTGCCATCTTGTCGAAGGTGGGATTCTTCGTCGCGGCACAGTAGAAGAACTCGCGCCAAAGTAGCTGCCCGTGCAGTGACAGCGGTGGGCACGCTTTCTTGATCTTTTTGTACAGATCCGTCAGCTGATAGTAGAAGAGTCGCGTGCTGAGGCAACCGAAGCGCAGGTAGGGAGACAGACCCGTTTGGCTAGCGAGCAGTGACTGCGGCGTCATCTTGGGCCGACCGAACGAAGCGACCCACGCTTTCCGTTCGAGATGCCGCTCGAGCCGGGCTAGGGCTTCCGTTTCGCCACCAGTCCAAACCGGTGGCCTTAGGGCTTCCGTTTCGAAGCCGAGCTCCTCCAGCGTTGGCACACCGTACTTGTCGTCGTGATCGTCGTACTGTGGTGTGGTGGCGTTTCCGATCACGTCCAGCGTAATGGATGCCTCAGGCTGGGGCGGTGCATCCATCGAGGCGATGATGGCTTGGAACTGATGATACGTCAGCGGTGCCCGGCCTCCATTCTTTTCGATAATTCTAAAAGACAAAAACATTATACCCATCATTAGAACGTGATACTTCAGCCCAACTCTCGGCCCCCTTAACTAACCTCTCCAAGTTGTACAGCGTGTGAGATGCGGCCGAAATGACTTCAATTCCGAGCTCCTTGCACATTTCCGAGATATTGTGATCACGCACACGGCCAAAGGGTTCTGGGTCCTCCTCGAACGTCAGACAGGTTGTGCCCCATTCTTTGAACAATTTGGGCAAAGCATCCGCCGGTTGGCCACGTATTACGAACAATCGGGAATTGAGTTTCCGTAGATTGCGATCCAAATCGTCCAAACACTGGAGCAGAAATCTGAAAAAACAACGAATTTGTAAGAAATTAGTTTTTTTTTTAATTTATAACGTGAGTGTCCGGTATGATTTTAATGAAAATGTTAATGTTAATTTATTCGTTACAGTAGCCAGCATGTGATCGTAGCGTATTGTAGATCTGAGTCTTAAGCGTAAGTACTATTATTGCATTCCGACACGTCGGTCCCGTAGCAAGATTATCATACAAATTCCACAATGCTACGTGTTTATTTTTGTACAACAACGTCTATGTCAGATTTGGTAATAAGTTAGTACTACATAAAAAGTATGTGAATGTTTATGTGTGTAGATGTTTTAAATGTTATCTTAGTATGCCATGTATGACCTATAAGATTATTCAAATTTCCTTCTACAGGAATAAATTAAATATTTTAAAAAACACAGATCGCAAATAAAATTGGTTGGATGATTTCGTGTAAAAAGATTAATCTTTTGTGTGTTTGCCTTTTCCACTGCATCATCAAATTGATTATCACCCAGATAATAAAAATGTTCCATTTGTGTAAACCGTGATTTTTCACATTTTTGTTTCATATTGCGATGTATTAATTCTTGAACAGTCTTGATTCTTGATTTTTTATGTCATTATATTGTTACTGTTTTTGGTTTTATAAAGTTTTTTTTAAAGATACTTTAAAGTTAGACCACCAGTTTTATGTTTGTTTTATTGGATAAAACGTTTGCATAGTGATCGTTTTGAAATAACTCATTCATATATTAATTTGGTATTCTTCGTGATTTTTTAAAACCTCCCGTAGCAATAAAATCTGCTTCTTCTTTTCCTTAGATACTAGC
>JXWZ01005330.1:0-33528 GCA_000956215.1 Anopheles farauti No. 4 | reverse complement strand
CATTTCCCTTGCCACGGCGAGCAGTGAGTCGCAAAAAATGAGGTATGCTTCTCGCTACTGCCCAAGCCACCCATCGAGGAAGCCCGAAATGGGAAGCCAGTCTCAGTCGTTTAAGGTTTCGAGTTTACTGCGAAAAGCTATTGCAAACGTCCAAACTGCAAACGTCCGAGCGGACGAGGATTTTAGCATGCGCATATTGCGGCGATTTAATATCGAAACGAGGATTAGAAACGAAATCCTCCCTCCCTCGGGCATGTATTGTTTGGGATTGGGCATGATTAAATGGTCGTGTGCAGTCAGCTCCGTGGCTGCAGCGTAAACCGATGCGTTCGGGTAATGGCATCAGATGGGTCCATTTCGTTGGAGATTTATGTGCGCAGATGTGGTGGCGTCGGGTTCTTTGTTAGTGGCTGCGTACACAGCGGCTCTGTTACGTACGATGGCGACGAGAACAGGAAACTGTGTTACGGTAAATAAAGCTCTAATTGTCATTTACTTACGTAAACTAACGAGATATGAGCAATACCCAAGTTATACGAATGAGTTTTAATTAATTTTATTTATTTGAATTTTTCCACACTGTGAGCAGGAGGATATGAAAAAAAATGCTTATATGTTCTTAGCTAACATGTTTGTAGTGGTTTATCCTTCAACATAGAGTAAATTTATAAATTTTTGCTACTTGAATTGTCTACAAAAAATCTAATAGACATACATAAATCTAAATTTAAACTCGTTGTAATGATCATATCTTGTAATGATTGCTCCTCCCTTCACTACTTTTCCTTTAGCCTAGCATAAAATCCTTAAGCAGCTTAACGAAGCTTTTTCCTTACCTTTTGCATTTTTGCACCCGAAGCTGCGAAAAACGAGGTACCTTGCCCATCAGGGTGGAAAATAACCACACCTTACCACACCTTACCACACAGCCAAACGAACCGTCTGTCTACTCCACCACCAGCACATTCCACGTCGGTAGAAGGTCAGCAGACACCTTCGATCGATACGAAGACCAACACCGAAGTACGGTTAACCTTTCCACGTCCGATGGATCTATCATCGATAAACTGGGGAATCCTGGCAGCATATCGACGCTTCTACGACTATAGTAAGTTGAGCTACTTCAACAAGCACAGAAATGAAAGCGTCTGGGAAGGGGAAGTTTTATCCTCAACCATTGCGCTTCAATTTGTCTTGCAGACCACCAACCGGTACCGGATGTGGCCAGGACTGCAGCTGCGGGGTGTATAGCAAAGTTTTTTTTGTTATGAGAAACGGAACTGTCTTGCTCACTCAAGACGACTGTCGCGCAAAACGATATACCCTCGCAAAGCATGATAAATGAGATCGGAAGACCCGCCACCGAAAGCTTTCCATCTCACGTGTTTGCTTGCACGGCGGGGGATAACGAATTAGTGGTGAAGAAGGAAAGTGAACGAAAAAAAAATAGCTGCAATATAACTTGGCGTGATGGTTCCATCTATGGCCCGTGGCCATTCGCCCGTCGCAGCTCGTTTCGCAGAAGTACCAATCCTTGTCACAGCAAATACGATCGTAAAATATTGCATTTAATATTGCTACGCAGCTACGTGATTGGAAATATGCGTAGCTCCGTGGATTCGTCCGCATCCGAAGTTGTTTTCTAAATCCCATCGGAAGTTAGCTTCCGAAGGCAACTACGACGACCATGAACCTTGTTGATTGCGGCGCACCGTAGAGTGTAATTGCAAGAATGGAGCAAGATTTGAAACGATGAAAATTTATTCCCCATTCAATGTTCTGCAGAAATGCCTTCTGCGAATGAATTAGACTGTCCTGATCAGCACCTGGTAGCATAAAGGATCACCTGTTCACCCAACCTAAATGTGTATGCTATCGCACACAATTTACTTTCCTACCCTCCAGCGCATAAAACATGATCCAAATAGTGAACGAAAAAAATGTAATGTTACACAGTGAAGTTTCTCTTTTCGTTATGACGAAAATTCAAGCAAAAACGTGTATGAGCATTTTACAAACAACCAGGCGCCTCCATTGAAGCAGCTTTTTGTTTAAATTTAATTTAAATCATTCATCTGGTGAAATGTGCTGGCAGGGTATCGCCACTGTTTGTCACACTTACACAAACATTTTGATAATTCACAGCACTTGTCGGAAACAGGTCTCCAGGGAAAGATCCAAACCAAACCGGATGGATGGTTTTCTACCGACTGAAGCGATCATATTTGCAACAGAATGAAATTCAGCTCACCCACACGTTTTGGATCACATTCCATTTTTCCTTTCGATTAGAAAACGTTACCATAGTCGACCCGTTTCGGGTTCTTTAAGCCAAAATTTCCAACAGTACTCCTTTTCGGACGCTTTTTCGGTTGTTCTATGTTTATGCGCGTTGTTAAAGCAAAATATTGCTTACAGTTGCCATTTTATTGTCTGTCGGTGTTGCTTCTGCCTTACGATGGACCCTGATTTTCTGGACAACGATGTTTCGTTTCCGTCCTGCCCGGATGTTTTAGACGGTTGTGCTACATTTAATAGACGGATACCCTGCCAGCAAATGGTTCGTTTCATCAGCAAAATGGGGATCAAATGTATACGACACAGAGTGTCCGCCCCTTCGGTTAATGTTTATTGCCAGCGTCTAGCGAGTCTATGCGTGTGGGCTAGCTTGTATAAGTCCCGCTTACTGGTAAATGCTGACTGAGATGGCCGAAAACTATTTGTCCTTGATGGCGAAGTTTGATTGCCAAGCATGCCTGGGCAAGCTCTCCGCATGCCATCTATTGGTTCCCAGATTGGTTCTAAGAAGAGCAATATGAGGAGGAACAAGAAAGGAACCCATAGAAAAAGGCCAAACAAACCGAACGATTTCGAGATGGAACAAACATAAAAGCAACCATTTGTATTTGCAAATTCACCAAACAAATCCCGTCAAGGGTCGAGCAGACAGGATGATTTGAAAGAATTATCTTTGGAGATGAAATGTATCATCGGTTAATACGCTCAGCAGATTCGCTGAATCTAGTCTGGAGCTATATCGTGCGAAGCAACAATTGGAGCAAGATGAGAAGAACCATATGGAAGAAAAGAAGTTATAATAATCGCCCATAAGCGTGCCCAAGGATGTTAATGCAAAATCCATGCAAATATTTCCCTCCCATCACCACCACTAGACATCTTCAATTCATCCCAGAATCATCAATCATTTTACGCACCAATTCAAAAAGAGCAAAGAAAAAGCGAACCCGGAAGCTTCATCGATCCTTGCTAGCTTGTTCGTGGCTCATAGAAAACGTTTTTGACGATATCGGTCTCCCATACTGTAAAAGTTTCCGTTTTTTGCTCTTCTTGAGTGAAAAATAAACAATTCTTCCACTCAATTAAAGGTGCCAACGGTTGTGACAATAAATTAGTCGCAGCCGACCGCTCGCTATCGTTCGGTTAAGCGCGCTCGTTTAACGTAGCATTGAAATTTAATTTGAATTTATATCAGATTGTGACTGTTTCCACGGCAGCTACAACGTGACACGGAGCACAAACACGATACGGACGCCAGCAGAGAGTAAGCTGAAAACCGATTAGGCGCTTGCGTCTACACATGCGGTTCATATCACGTCTTGTAGGAAATTTATGCATATCTTTGTTTCTTCCACAAGAGGCAACATGCGATCCCTGGTCCTCGTTCACACCAAAACCCATCCAGCGAGACAATTTTCCCTTCAAATAAGATATGCTTTTATCTATTCGTCATACGCTTTTTTAGTTGTCCAACTCATTCACGTTGGTTTTGCATCTGTAAAATGGGGATTCTAAAACTCATCTCAAAGAGCCATTCGCCAAAGGGAAAACAATCATAAATTTAACATCAAAGATTTATTGCCGACAGTACGCCATAAACCGTCGATTGCCGTCGTGTGTCCGTTGCCATGTTCAACATGTTAGCTTTCCGTTGCACTACCGAGCCTCCGAGTCGATTATTCATTTTTCAAGTTTTTTTTTGAGCGCTCCACGCGCGCTAAAGCACCGTCTATCGAAAGCCAGCTCAAAGCCGGGTTTGACAGTGAAAGCACACGTGACACAACGGTATGCAGTAATGGTTGAAAAATGATGAACCCAACGCCTGCTAACACACACGCGAACAAAATAGCGCAATACGGAGGAGGCGCTGTTACTGTTGCAAAGGAACAAACAAAAAGTGTTGTGTTGTTGCAATAACAGCGGCAAAATAAAACACACAAAGCCAGCTACACGCACCAGGGACCCACGGCAATGGCCCCACTGGAGCTGTTGTTTTTCCGTTTTGCATAGGTAGTGTCGGGCGATTCAATTGAAGTTACGCACCAGCTCGTGTATGTTAAAAGTTAGTTGCCCTCGGGGACCATGAATTCGTTAAAAGTTTCTATCCGACGACAGGCGGGTTCGGTGTGATAAATCAAATCATAGAATGTTGTTCCATAGCAAATTGCTCGTGTGTCGGAGTAGGGATAGGTGACACAAATTTTCCCCTATCGATGAGTGGAAAAAACTTCATCATGTTAATGCAGTATACAGATGAATGAGAAACGAATGATAATTAGTTGTTAAATTTGGTCAATATAACACTTGGATGATTTGACATATTTGAGAATTTTGTTGAAATTATTTGATCTAGTATTATATAAAATGAATTTACATATTCGTTTGATGGAAGTAACTAAAATAAACAAAATTGTCCTTAATGCACGAATAACTAAACTCAACAAACCTGTCCCTCTCACTAATTTAACAATGTGTATCGATTGTCAGCGCAATTTGCTACATCAGTTTAAACAAACAAGCACGATCTCCACGCTTCCGTTAAACAACATTATCAGTCCGAAATTAATCAGAGCCTTTGGTTGAGTTGATTAAAATGTTTCTCCTCCATTTTCGACGCTTTCGTTCGGCGAATAACGCAATAACAACCCGAGAGGTTATGTAATGCTAACGAGCCTTACTGACTAATGAGTCTGGGCGTTTGTCCTGATCCCTCACACTGCCCTGCCTGTCCTGCTGCTTGTCTGGCAGCTATCAAATTAATAGGAAACCGTTAGAAACGAAACGGCTCGTGGCTCTGTGATTGGTTACTTGTTTAGTCCGAATCAATCGCCACTAATTGCCGAATGTTAACGCCTGCTAGCTTGTCCACCACGGTGTAACTAACAGGTGAGGGTGCAATTAATTGTTGCCGATAGAGAGGGAGCCCAACACAAAACAACATTCATTTACTGCAGTCCCGGCGGGGAAGTTTAGTCGTTCGAAAACAAGCGAAAAACAAAAACAATACGTGACGCTATACACTCTGTCAAGATTTATTTTCTTTCAAACAAAAGCCTGGAAAAAAAACCGATTCGAGCCTACAAATACAATCCACTTTATCTGCTTCCTATCGTTAAATGTTTGCTACATTTGCTCCTGGCTAGCAAAAGAAGCTAGCCTTCTGTGTACTAAGCACAAAAATAATTGGTTTCTACTGCAGCAGAGAATAGAATTTACGCAATCGAATCCGGTCGGCCGGTCCGCTGCGTTCGATTGATTTCAATTCCGACAGGAAATACAATTTTACTTGAATCGTTGATTCAACTCGTCTGTATCGGAACATGCCAACAAAGCATATATAAACGAAATTTCAGCCCACCGAAAAAGCTACCATAATCTTCCTCCATCTACCAGCTTATTGCTCAGCCTAACGTCGGATCCGTAATAGAAACATTCATAGGAATGTTGCTTTCAACGTAGATAGCTTTTTGCAACCATTTTGACTGTCTGCAGCTAAGGCTTTGGAATCAGTACAACCTGCTTGTTTCTGTTTACTTTAAAGAGTACGGCGCTGTACTTATACGATTGTTCCTAGATCAGTAGCCGTGAAGAGTTGTTTGCTAACTTAAAGAATATATCATTTGAATGAAACAATATAAATATCTTGTAATACAATCAAATTGTAGATTATAAACATTTAGTTGTTTCTGATGTATCACATTGTTGTAATGAAAATTTTCGATACGTACGATTTTTGTCCACTATCAAATGACAAATAATTAACCATCATGATTGGCCTTGCGAAGAAAAAAACACCTACTAACGCTGGAATGAGGAAAACTTAAATCAATACAAACTTCCAAAAGTATTTTGACGGAAGCTATTTGAAGAGGGTATGTTGACTCAAACCACGCTTCGGCCACGACCAGTTTACTTCCGCAGAAGCCTCACCAGCCACGAAACTTACGTGCGGCAGAAAACGCAATAGACTTTGCAACTGTTGATCCAAGGAATTAAATCAACGACAGTTAAATCCCTTGCCCAAACAGCGTTGATGCGTGCACCTTCGCAAACATCTGGTCCTTGGTTGGCTCAGTCGATTGATTGAGTAATGTTGTTTCGACCTCGAACCAAAAAAACCAAACGATCCTTTTTTCGATTTTTTTTCGCTACCGTTGCTGACGGGCACCGGGTAGGTTCCGGGACAAAGAAAAGTTTTCCGAGTTTTTTTTAGCACGACCCCAAACGAATTGGGGAGAAACAAAGCGGTCCCAACTAAGACATTAGCCACATTGGCAAACGTTCGTTCGTTGCGTTTTCGCTTTCTGGCGTAAAGTTTTCTCACCCAACCCTCACTATCTTCCCAAGTTTTCATCCATTCTATTGCTGGCGGTGTCTTTATCGATAAAACATTGAAAAGTTGGTGGCTTTAAAGCTGAGAGAGCGAAACTTTGCACCACAATTGACGGAACGCCCTCGTCGGAACCGGCACCGGTGGTTTGCGTTCACGGTGCCGCGGTCGTTTTGGCGAAATTGTCGTTTTAATTACCCGGCGCACCGCTATCGGGTAGTGGATGGGATATTTTTATTTCCTTTTTTTATCCACCCAAAACAGTTCGCATTATGGACATCCAAGACATTACGAGCGTGCTCAAAACTAATCCCCAACCGACTTCCACAAACTTCTGATAAACAAATTTTTATTTTCTTGCCTTGAAGAACTAGTAATAAGGCGGTAAATGACACCGTGTAGGCGGTGGGTTGAAGGTACTTCCATGAAACTTTTGAAATTATACAGTTGCCTTGTTTTTGCTGTCCCTTTCTGTTCATTCATTTTGGGTTATGAAGTGAGGTTCTCTTTGACTGTAAAAGAAATAATTTTAATTTTAATATGCAAGCTACTGGAGGGATCGCTCCTAACGCACAAAAGGACAATCTTGTATCCGTCCTTCTCCGCATCATCTATGTCTACGCGATTGTCGTTAAGCTACTTGCCAAATAAATGGCACAGCAAGCTCGAAACACGCCGACTGAACCCGTGACCTTCACTTAAAAAAACCGGAAGACCCTGCCTAATGAACCGGAGCCTTCCGGAGGCAATGCGACCCGGCGGGGTTATATTATTACCTTTTTTTTATTATTCTCTTGCCTCTTCCTCCCACTTATTGGCTGCAGGAGGTTTGAAAAGCACGCTAATGTATGCAGGTCCAAAGAAATACGCCACCGTTTTGGGCGGGAGTAGCAGCAAAATCTGCACAAACAATTTTCAACTTCAATCCCAGCTAATCTACTCGTCGTTTACCGTACACCTTCCGCTTTCACATTCTAATGCCATTTTCCGTGACCCTCATCCCACTCACTAACCACCGTCTCCTTTTCGTTGGTATTTGTTTTGCAGGCAGCGGTTTGATAGATGAAACAGAGTTCCTCCAGTGGGTGGCGAGAATACAGGCCCTAAAAGACGACAGCAACACCAGCAGTAGCAGTAGCAGTAGCAATAATCCCGCCCAGTCCGCTGACGACGATCTAACGCAGGATCTGGTAGCAGCGTTTCGGTAAGTAACACTGTCTGTGTCGTCTGCTTTTGTGGTACTTTTTTTTTTACTCTGAGCAATCTCCTATACAAAGCGGCTTACACACTAAGCCGTCACAAGACTGCGTGACTGGTTGAGGTGTGTTAAAGGTGTAGAGCTAAAAACGTACCAAACTGAAACAGGTTGTGAAAAAAAAGGGAATTGCAGTTGCACTTTTGGTACTTTACGTTGCAGTTTATTTAATTTGGACTAGCTGAAATGTTTTATTCCATAATATTGCTACAATTCTTTTGGTTTGTCATACCAACTATATTATCAAAGCTTACTAAAAATTATCACACTAGAATCATGTTCTATACTTCACAACAAAAAACCGTTGTTTTATGGGGAAATAATCATTCGCCAAATGAAAAATCATTTGAAATAATTCACATGCATGTAATTTAATTCGTCCTCGAATACTTTTACCAAGTACATGAACAAAGCCAATCAAAGTCATAATTAAACTAAACGGGCTGTGCTTCGTTCGAAACAAACTGTAGCTTTATAAAAAGTGATGGGAAATCCCATAAAGCACCGATACCACCGACTCAACTGTCTAACTCAATTTCGTTCAACGCACTCGGGTTTCGCTTCACAGGGTGTTCGATCGCGATGGCAACGGCTACATCACGCGGGACGAGCTCAAATCCGCCATGGACATGATCGGCGAGAATGTGACCGAATATCAGCTGAACGAAATGCTGGAGCTTGCCGACGCCGACAAGGATGGTCGGATCAACTACGAAGGTTAGTGAGGGTGGAAGTGGGGCGTGCAGCTGCGTCCCGTAATAATTCACCCATTTGTAATATACCAATGTCCGCTGATGCTAAGCGCATTTTCCACCTGTCCAAAGTTTCCCGACCCATCCCATGAATGTGTACCGTCCATACCATCAGATTGTAAAGAGCTATTCTTTACAACCGAACTCAAATCCATCCATGACCTTTTGATTTTCGCCGCGCCTTGTTTGCGTTCTGCGTCTTATTCATGCAAGTTGCTAACGGTGCAGGTGCATGTGCAGGTTTCATTTGTGCGTGCATGCTTTTAAGGTCCAGGTTCCATGGTGCCGTGTGGGATGATCAATATCTCATGTACTCTTCCATTTGAGCGATATTTATCGTTGTGGTTTTGGTTTAAAATAGTGCATAGTTTGTACATTGATGAATTATCCATTAGCAGGGTTTCGGCAAGAGTGCGAACTACCGTATGTACATAATGGGAATAAACTGTGCATGACAGTTTTCTGCGGATACATAACATAACGAGCGAATGAAATGCATCATCTAGTATAAGACTTGTAACTACACATTTAAATAGAAATGCACCGAATGTAATTATAACTCTCAATTGCCAATACAATGGACGATTTGAGACGAATGTTTATAAACGAATCAATACTGCAATATAAATGTGTGAATATACATATGCATATATATCTTTCTCCTTTTTTGCTAGCTGCTGATGATATAATTTATCATTTAATAGAAGCAGTGCAAACATTAAAAGGCTTTGATTCCACACTCACATACATCAATCGAACGTTGTGAGATGGGCTCGGCCGGTCTCGAGCTAGCCGGTCTCGGATTCAACATTAAACAAACATTGATTTGATTACGAACCTTTATCTCCCGTTTTATGAAGCAACCCCAACGCTTCCGTT
Organism: Anopheles farauti No. 4; assembly: GCA_000956215.1. Classification (NCBI taxonomy): domain Eukaryota; kingdom Metazoa; phylum Arthropoda; class Insecta; order Diptera; family Culicidae; genus Anopheles; species Anopheles farauti No. 4. Next base: position 24,014 of record JXWZ01005330.1, on the reverse strand, counting down.
GGGCAGTAAACCGCTTCCGACCGGCACCAATGACACCTAGCCCACAAGGCTCACGACAGGCATTGGAATTCGGTTGAGTCGCTTTTCCAGCAGTAAATTGCATCATACCCTCGGTTAATGTGTTCATTATCGCCCAACGTCGACTTCCGACGGCACACACTAAATCAGTCGCGGGTCCAAACTCGGCAGACACGTCGTTACACGGTGCGGATTATGTGTTGCGGTCAAAGCACTCCCCACATGCCCTGTCATCGTGCCCGTTTTCAAACCCTTACCCGTCATCATCACCTTGGCCTTGGGCCGGGACCATTTCGGTTCCAATTAAATGTGAGGAACATTTCAGCCGATCGCTCGTTTGCCCGTTGTGCCCTTCAAAAAGGACACGCTAAACTTGCCCAATCGCTCCAACGCCACTTCCACCGCCTTGCGGTACCCATCGATACGGATAGGCGAAAGATGGTGTTAATTTAATTAAAGCCAACGAGGGGAATGACAATCCCACAGATCGCCGGGTTGCGTCCTTCGTTCCCTAGGACGGTTCGCGCAACGACACCATGGAGCCACGCTTGGTTGCTGGTTGCGGCTTGTGGCCCTTATCCACACCCACAAAGGCACAGTTTTCGGTTTGTAAGAGTGTGAAGTTTATTGTGCACTAAAATTAATAGGCATCCAATTAAACCATTAAAGCGAACGACGGAAACTACCAGTGCTATGCAGCTGAGTGACTTAGGCTTACCCAAAAAATCGTTGTGTTCCAGTGGCATGCGGCGCGAATTCTTATCACACGATGGTAGAACCGCACGAAGCAATATTTTTGCGGCTATCATGCTAAGCGGCAGAGTAGTTTTAGTTCCTTGCACTATCTTTAAAAGATACATCTTGCACATAACATATTTTGTCAAAGGTTGATACAAAGTCATTGGCAAATTAGTAAGGGTTAGTTTGGTTAGATAAATAAAAACAAAACTAGCTGAGACTATTCCGTGCTAAATTCAACATTCTCTTGACTAGAAACGACAACTACAAAGCAACATAAATAAATTAAAGCTCCTAAACTGTCAGAATGCGCTACGGATTACTTTAATTAATATGAAATTTCAGGTTATTTTTTACGTTCAATTTTTTTTAAATATTTGTATTTACTTTATAGTGTTAACACAATCAAATCGGATCGGATTCACATGCAGTTTCCTGTAGGCATTTGTCTGCTGCTGTAATGCATAAAGATTGTCGATAATAAACCTTTGTTTGTGAGTCTGTGTGTGTGTGTGTGTGTGTGTGTGTGTGTGTGTGTGTGTGTGTGTGTGTGTGTGTGTATGTGTGTGTGTATGAGTGTATATTAACGCGTGTATCAAAATGTTGAAAAGCATGACGGATGTCTACGGCTACGGTTTGGGTTTTGGCTGCACGCACACACTACGCACCGCAGTGATTGTGATATTTACATACAAAGCAAACAAAAGAAAATCCAATCCTCTGCATCCAACGTGTCCAGTTACATCATTATGCATAGTTTGCTCGCGCGTTCACCACCCACCGCTAGCGTGCTTTGTCCGTTTTGGGATTCGTGGTGATGGTTTGCTGGTTGTGGTGCATCAGAACATGCACCTGTCTATTTTGTTGCGTGCCACAGTGCTGACGATGTTTCTCCGTACTCAGCAGAATGTCTGTGTGGCTGAGTGTGTCTGTATGTGTGCGTGTGTGTGTGTGTGTGCATATGTATTTTGTCCAATCTATTCATTTACTCTTCGTTTGACGAGTGTACTTCCAATTTTAACAAGCTGCGTCAGCTACCGTGCCGGACTTCAGTTTCAATCAAAGCCCTGAACACCATGAACTGTTTTCGCTTTTGTTTATTTTACAGACTTTCAGAACTTTTTCCTTAACAATTTCGATGCGCTAGTGCCACCACCCAAGAAGTGAGGCATCCTGCGAGAGTGTGAATGTGTGTAAGGGGAAACAAACAGAAAAAAAACTGCTATCCAGTACAGGTTTGATGTTGATTATCCTTCTGGAGCAGGTCAGGATGCATCTCGCGCAACTGAGGGCAGCCGGAAACAAAGTTCAACATGAGTACAAGGCTCCGGAACTGTAAACACTGCGCGTACTCACATACACATACAAACGCCCACACTTACACAACAACGGATCCTCGTTTATTGTTAGCTAGGATGTACATTTCTCTAGTGAAGTTAGCTGGTATGTAAGCAAGTTATTACTCGCGCGGTGCATAGTTAGTGTGTTAAGCAAATGGAAGTATTAAACGTGTTTGAATTCAACTTATTTTGTGCACCACAAACTGCGCCGAGTTCCGTTCTTTCGTGCTACGATAGCGGAAATTATAATTAGAAAGTAGAACGGATGAATTGTTAAATAAATCTATATCAACTATCGACCAAAACGATGCTTTCATGTTTGTAAAAAAGTATTGAGTTCCGAAGTAACAGCATTCCCGGCTGCATTCCAGCAGCAAACTGCTGACACTGTAGCTCCCAACGGGCGCCTCCCAAACCAAACACCACAAATAATCGAACTTGATCACTTCTCGGGACCAGCCAAATTGGATTGGAACATGAGCTGCTCCACGGTTATTTGTTTCAGTCTTGAAACTGAAACACAGTAGTAAAACAGCACCGTCGCAGCAAAGTCCTTCAAGCTTCCTTCCTTCAAAGATGACACTCATGTTGCTGATGGCGATGTTTTGATGAAAATTACTCAGAACGTCAAGGAAAATTTTCATACTCCATTCTTTTTTCCCTTACTTTCTTTTTCTCCCTATCCGCGCTTCCTCAATCAAACTGATACAGCCTGATTTGGTGTTCCGGAAACAAATTTTGTAATGATAATAACTTTTTTTTCTCTTTCTCTCTTTTGTACTCCTCATTCCTTTTTAAATTTTCTTCACAGAGTTTGCCCGATTGTTACTGTAAAATGTGTGACCCCCAGGGCGACCAGAACGAAAGGATGGATACCGTAGCAGAGCCACCGCCAATTGTCATCCCAGATTATACGGAAAAAAAATTCTTCGAAATTATTTACAAGAGTAAAAACAAATATTCTTACCCTCCTGATTTACTGATTTTTTTTTTGTCGAAACAACACAAAACTTCCGGATGAGAGCCTTTATACACACAATGAACCCAATGAATACGGTACTATTTTAGGAACTGATTAAAGCAATATGTATATCTTCTTTTTTATTCCTTCAGCCCACTCGTGGGATTTGTAATCGCAAACATCCTGATCCTATTGGGTTTCCACAGATAGAATGATAGAATGATACTTTTTTGTACCCAAAAGAAACAACAGACTTGGGAAAGTAAAATTAAAAAAAATGTGTCTATGACATAAAGCAAAACACAAAATAAGCCATCTGTATCGAGCAGGAAGAGAAAACGATAGGCAGCGAAATGTAAAGAAAACCAGACAAACATAATTAACAGTAAGCCTCACCGTTTGGGAACGTGCTTGATATATTACACGTCAGCGCCGCGAGTAGATTTGCGTTTTGCGGTTTTTAATTTGAACGTTTTTCAGTTGTGTTTGATTGTTGTCGTTAAAGTGCATAGCAGATATAAATATACATAAATACATATATATATATTTAAAAAAATATATAACCTATCACCCACACATCCACCCGGAGACCCGAACTCGGATGGGGAATTATTGTGTGGTAATGAAAAATGAATCAACTTCTAGCTATCAAAATATCTTTACCCGCAAACTAATGTTGTAATTACCCCTCCACGTTTGACATCTACACAGCCTACTCGTAGTGGTGAAATGAAAACGAGCAACAAAAGTAATCCTTCTATCATGCATTAAATATTTGCATACAATTGCAGCTTCACACTTTTATCGTAAGTCGAGTATATAAGCAGTAATACAAATGGTGAGATTTAATGCGGAGCGTCGGGAGAAGAGCAAACAAAAAATCAACTAGAATGTAAGTTTAGCTTGGGAAAAGTGCAGCGCTTGTACGTATCGGGTGAGTTGTTTTCTAAACGCAGTAGACAGTGGTACATTTAGTTGCGAATGAGCCCGTTCAATACAGGATTTGATCGGAGCGGAGGATGTGCATGCACGAGTGAACGAATGAACGAAACCAGAACGCTTGTGTGCGTGTGAGAGTATGTCGTCGCAGGACATGATAATTGTGAGAAAAAAAAGCAACTCAACAACAGCAACCGTACTGAAAACAAAACTGTTGCGGTTTTTGTAAAACCCAAAACTCAAAGCCCAAACAATAAAAAACAAAACACCCACGGTGGGAAAAGCATCTACGTTTAACGCTACCAATGATTCAGCCGTTTGCGCTACCAGGTTGGCGCATTCTGTGAATAACGAGGGAGGTGAGGAGGGAGATGAGTGTACGATCCCGTACCCGGGGAAGGATCGTGATTTTTCTTGGTCCTTACGGTCCGAAGTTGTATTGCTTTTGTTTTGGCATGCTATTTGCGAAGGAAGGAAGCATATTTTGCGGTAGGCTATAGAATATACATATTTATACACGCATATTAATCCGCAAACGGAAGAAAGCAGAAGAATAGCTTTACACGTGCCGCACACCAGCACAAACTACAGTATGTGTTGTGTTGTTTCGAGTGAATAAATGTGAAACAATGTTTGTATATGTGTGTGTGAGTGTGTGGGTGGGTGCAAATAAAAATAAACCACAGCCAGAAAAATATTGATTTAATCCACTGAGGAGAAATACACGCACAGAATACTTGTTCGGTTAGCGGATTATGAGCTTAGTTAGAAGTGAAATTTATTGAAAATCATGCGTGTTTTAACTGAAACCGGTTGTCCCAGCGAATTGCACTCGAACGTAAAAACTTTAGATAAAATAATAAAACATGCTTATTGTCCCGACTTATTTTGCCCCAACTCCTCTGTTAATTTTATTTGATTGTTTTATGTTTTTCTGCATTTGTTCGACGTTGATTACAGCACACTACCGCGTAGTATTACATCCAGGGAAATAAAAACGGGCAGCATCACGAGCATCATCTATATATTCAGAAATTACTCACAGTGTTAGTTTTTTAACAAATGTTCAAGAACTCCTGAAGAATTTGATTTTTCCTAAATGAACTGAATCATGCAATAAAAAGTTCAATTATATGTTTGATTGAATTAAATGTTTGATAAAACCGAATAATATATCTCAAAAATATGTTAAAACTTCATTTAAAATTGATTTTATATTACAGAAAAGCAAGGTGCTGCTATTTGTATTTCACTGGGTGTAAACCGTTTAACCCTCACTAGGCGTTTGCAAATAGTGTGCTAACGTTTTGTGCAGAACATAGACAATGGAGATAATGGAGACAGTGAGAAACAAAAACGAGATTGTAGAATTTAATCGTTACGCAGTTGTTACATCTTATTGTTAACCAATTTACACAAACAGAAAATGTGTGTGAAAACACTACAAACATCACACAGGTTAAAAATGCATCGCTCGCCACAGTTAGGGTATGACGGTAGTTAGCATGCTCAGGTTACAAAAGTTACAACACAGTTATGTTTGTAGCATAAAGCAGCAGCATCATCAAATTTTAGCAAACGCTAACTTTAAAATGTGAACAAGAAAAGTCGAGTGACTGATTTTTACACGAGCTAAGGGACTCGTGCAAGAAACAACATCGGAACAGATAATTCCGTCTTTTATCGCTCGGGCCGGAAAAACACAGGTGCACAATAAATAGGGACGCGTCTCAATTTTTTGTTTATTTTATTGCAGGGAAGAAAGACGACGCATGCATGTATTCTACATTTGCATTTGTAGAACGGTTTTAATGGATAAAGACGAAAATGATCGCATATCGGACTGGAGATAGGCTTTCCAAGACTTAACTCTTCTTGCCCGACAGAAGAACCCTACCCAAAGCAGTTTCAGCACTAATGTTCCTTTTCCATATCATTGTCTCAAAAGAAAAGAAAACAATGCATAAAACCTTCTAGGCAAACCACAACACGATCAGTTCCAACCACCAACCCTCAAACCGTATCCAACCATGTAGGTAAAATGCGTGTGTATGTGTAAGTAAACACCTTTAGGAAGCTAAAGTAAAACGGTCTTCAAAGTTAAACACCAACGCTAAACCACCGCTTTGCAAAGGTAGTGTGCCCATTTCCATCATCTTGATCGGTTTGAGTTGAAGACAAATATATCTTTCCAAATACGTTAATACAACGTTCGTCTCGTTGATTGCACAGTTTGGAGTTGCTTAAGCCAAAATGTGTCGTGAAGTACGGCATCCGCAGTATACAAGGAAACACTTGATATTGTCTACAGTTTACGTTTTCTGTTCGGTTCATTTTATGACTTTGTAGCTTTTTACTCCGCTTACAACTTCCTCGAATAGCACTTTTACTCCGAACAGATACACATACGTTAATTATAAAGAACACGATCGCGATGAGCATCTATAATAAAAAAGATACAAGAAAGTACATTTAAAATTAAAAAGCTAAAAATTAGCTAAAACTAAACTTATATAACCAAGCGGTGGGGCGATAAACATGGATATCAACTCGCAGAATTTAAATGAACAAATAAACGGGCAATTTAGCTATTTTTGGAGACATTTTTTTCATCTTGCTGCATTCGCCTGGCAGCCGCACACACTATGCAGGACTCATTATAAATCAGCGTTTTAGAAAAAGAGAGGGAATGTATGCGTGTAAGTGTAACAAGAAACCATGCAAATTGTGCTGTGTAGGAATAATATAGTTTGCCTCGTTTTGCTGCTATATGTATAGGCTACTGTTCGAAAAGCGTGATAAAATTTGTTAACTTTGTGCTTAACGCGCACTGTAATTCGTTCACGAAAACATTAATCATTCTTCCGTTGTGCTTCTGTTGGACGTCTATATGCGGAAACATAACATACACCCGGTGAGAGCCCATTTTATAGTTGTGTAAGAGTAAGCATCCTTGAGTCACATGCGACAGCATTCAAATAGGTATCCTATTGGCTGTTCTAAGCTATGAACGAATTAAATATTTAACAATGTGGCTACTGTGCAAAATAAAACCCATATCCATACTCTCCCAAATCTACCAATCGTGTTAGTTGTGTGTAGTGCCCACATAGTAGCGGGCAATTGTTTCGTATTTTCCTATCAAATCTATACTTCAACGACGTTCGTTGAATGGCCCCCATTCGCTGATACGCTAAAAGTGTAGCTATTTTTTGTGGTTCATGTGTTTCGTTTAATAACACCAGCTGCCTCCGAACGCTGGATTTAAAACTAAAATATATCTAAAAACTATGCAGCAAAAAGGTGCTACTGAAAGTAAGCGTTGGAATGGTCCGTGTTGAGATTTGAAACGAGCTTGAGGTTGAACATGATTAATTTTTTCTTCTGAATGTTTAAAAACATAGTTATTTTGTTAGTAATTATTCGGTATGAAAAATTTAGTGAATAATTGTCTCTTCTAACTATTTCTGCCACAACTCTAAACCAGCGAACCACGATAAAGTTCCACACCCACACGCAGCATCCCATAAACGAATGCGTCCCAAGATGATGGTGCATCCTTTGATGTATTCTTTTAAATCCGATAGCAAAAACAACCCCAAACCATTGCCGGACGGTAAACGCACTAAAAGCGATAACAAACGTGAAGAAAAAAAAATGAAAAAACAGAAATGAGAAAAGCATACATTCATCTTGTGGCCTTTTTAAATAACAAAAAAATTAAAAATATAAACAATGCAAATTTACAGAATGCAACAGAAACCCGCAAAGGCAAGCACAACGGAAAGAAACAATATCCAGGCTTCGTTAAAGGTACTAACGTTGAGCGCAAAACAACTCACAATAAGCCGTCGGACTTTTCAGTTACCGTAAATTAAACGAACAAGGCAGTGTTATTGTAGTGATCACTTGTTAAGAATTACTTTTACAAGTTTCATTTTACACATTTGCGTCAAAGGATTTTTCATTAGAACGAGTGAATTTTGCTTACACCATATCAAGAAACAGTTCGAATTCTCGCGTTGAAGTAATTTGCTATGAAAGATCGTATGGTACGTGAGGAGATGCAGAGCGAATGATTCGAATGAGAAATGTTAAACAACAGCATACAATAAATAACTAAACGTGTGTACTGATTTTAAGATATAGTAATCAACATTTTATATACGTTTGAATGGTGTTTTCCTGATTTTTACTAAGGAAATGTATAAAAGCAGATAATCGTAGCGTTGGATATACTGACAGACAGGACGATACGGCAACATTAAGCTAAAGCTGTTTTGCTTACACATAAAAACTTGACAAGGAAATGATAAACGAACACACTTTTTGTGTTTCTTTTAAAGTTTCTTTCCCTTGTGATTATGAAAAATACACAAACACTAGACACATGACAACAATAATGCTGATGTGAATATGTTGCACTAACAGAAAAGCGATGTGTACTAGCAGTGAAACCGAATGTGTCGACAGATTAACAAACTAGTTATAAAAAGGATCAGACAAAATCAAAACAATATTTAAAATTGACGCAACAAATACGGTACTGCTTCTACGGAGCGACACTCGAAGGTCGAAACTGAGTTACGCCGGGTGAGACATACATTATTAGCAGTCAGAGACCTAATGATGAATTGCATTACGATTGCATACATTTGTTATAAGGTTATAGGATTGGCAGGGGGCAGAGTTCAATAAAAGATGAATAAATATAAAAGTTGTTTTCAAACCAAAAAAAAAACGATGTGTGGATTTGTGCTTGGTAATGGGGGATTGGCGATGACAACAAGCATATAGCGATGAAAGAACATAAAAGAAAAAAAAAGTGAAGCAATGTATGCTAAACATTCTTCGGTTATTGTTTAAAGTAAGCGTGGCAATTATTCTATAAGAACATTTTGTATCAGTGCTGCTATTAAAAATCACTGTTTCCAGTTCAGCAGAAATCAAAATTTGGAAAAAGTTCATTATAAAAGCTTTACAACAGTATTATTTAGATACAAACTTAGCACATACAACTTATAGAAGCAAATTCTGCAGATGTTCCGAAACCCAGTATGTTATGAAGACTATATTAAAATAATCGAGGATATAAACTAATTATGATTATAAAGGATTTTAAAAGCATTGTTAAACATAACTTTTTCTGGAAAACGTATAAGTAAATTTACAACATGAAAAATATATGTAATATTAGTATGAACACATCAGTTCAAGCACACATACCTTTGATTTTAATTGGAATTAGATTTTCTTCCATTGATTTTACACCATTCATTGGCGCCAAGAGAATGTTGCTTTATTAACAGGAACGTTTCCAAGCGTTTTTCTTCTATTTTTCAAATATTTTACTTATTTTCTCTCCCTTCTCGGCCAGTATCTCCTCGATATTTCGTTTTCCGTTTAGATCCGTAAACCAGTTTAGATTGTCTGCAATGAGATGGTGATTGCTGCAGCCATCGCACGTCACTATCACGACACCCTTCTCGTACGCCTGTTTGGATATCAATTTCATGTTGCGATGATTGCACACTTTGCACGTAAATATGAGGCTCATCTTGCGTGGCTGAACCCGTCCAATTTCCTCGGCCTTTGCTTTTTGTGGAGTACTGTCCGCGACGGGAGCAACTGTGCAGAACGCTGCAGAAGAGAGGAACACTTAGTAGGGACATACTTTCTATTGGTGATGATGCAACATCGTGAATCTTACGCGCGCGAAGGCTAGAATTACATCCTAATCGTGCGATTTGTTGTGGAAATTTCGATTGCACGGGTTTTGCTAGTTGTATAACGCTTCCTCGCCAAAGCAGTCGCAAAACACTTCGTGCTAGAGCCATTTTTCTATCACAGTTTTAAAAAATCGTCGTTGCCGACAAAACTACGCACCATGCGAGCTCGTTTCGAAACAAAAACCAAAACAATCAACATTGCGATTTGTCTACATCTTCACTGACAATCCGGTTGTCATCCAGGTGACTTTTCGTGGCATACATAGGCGGCACGCTTAAAAACGTCATTCGCACTGTTATCGATCCGGTTACGAGGGATTCTTGTGACACAAAAAAACTGCCCATATTACTAGGGTGCATGTGTGTTTTCCTTTACCGCATTGGTGAACGAGTAAAAGAACTTTGTTTCATGTAGTGTTTTTTTCGATTTCACGACTTCACTCAGCTGCGACAATAAAAGATACGAAACAATCACAGTGAACAGCGAAAAGGTGCATCCCCAGCCTACTGATCACTCGTCGAACGCCAGTCTTCTCGAATGGATTCCGACCCCGAGGTAGTGTTGGTAGAAAAAATTGACGAGGACGAAATTTCCACTGATAAGGACAGCGGTATGGAATCGGCCACCGGTAGCAAGGATGAAACACCCGAACGTAAACCCTCCACGGTACGTGCCATCAAGTGTTGAATTCGTCTCCAGTCAAAGCAATGGGATGGGGTTTATCTATGGAAATACGACTGGAAACATGTTCCATTGGTGTGAAATACACGAACGTGAAACACTAAGTTGGACAAGTTTTCGCTCTTGCTGGTAGCCACCAGCAGTGCGCCTGTGATATGTTGCGCAACATACCCTTAATTCCGATTCCAATATGCATGTTTTGATTCAACCCACAGCCTGAGGAGGCACCCAAACAATCGGAACCAGTGAAGCCGGCAGCCGCATCGGAGCCACCAGCTCCTGCCCCTACATCCTCCTCCTCATCATCAGCAGCAGCCGCAGCACCAGCACCGTCAGGATCTTCCGCCTCCTCCCGGCCTACCACATCTTCGACCGCTCCGCAACCCGCCAAAACAGTGGCACGCACAAGTGCGGACGATTACGATGACGTAAGTTGACGTTTGCTTGGATGTAAAAAACTGCACGCACCTCGTTTAATAAACAAACACCTTTTTCGCTTCTTTTTATAGGAACCGGATGAGTCGTTCGGTGAACGAGTTTGGGGTCTGACGGAGATGTTCCCAGAACCGGTTCGTCAATTTTCCGGGGCCGTTACCGATCTGACCGTGCGAAGCGTGAAGGGTCTGTACTCGCTCACCTGCAACGTGTCTTGGATTTTCTTCACCAGCTCGATGATCCTGCTGGCACCGGTCGTGTTCGAAGTGGAAAGAGCGCAGATGGAGGAGATGCAAAAGTCGCAACAAAAGCAGGTTCTGCTTGGACCTGGTTCGGCTGTCGGTGGTCCTGGTGGCCCCGGTGGAATGCCGGCTCTACCACCGATGGCTGCGGCCCGATAAGCAACGCCAGAAACCAAACAAAAACAACCAGTGTTAGTTTTATAGTGCCGTGTACGCTTTTTCCCCACTTTCCAGCCCAGTTTCGTTTCGTTCGCGCTACCACGGAACGGCTAGTACTCGGGAACCGGGACGAGCAAATTCCTGAATAGACTTACCAACGAACAAAGCGAATATTGTGAAGCCAGTCCTTGCTATATTACCAGAATATGGCACGTAGTAAGTGTTTGGCAGTTACAGCAAATGCAAGGAGGCATTGTTCCCGTACTTTTTCCGGACAATACACATCACGTATAAGCGTTTTTCTTCTGCATCGAATATCAACGAGTGCTGGATGTTTGTTTATATTTCATTTGTTTCGTCCAACGGTTCTCCATTTCGTTCCTGGTGGTCGTTCAACCATGTCTGCATGATTGTTCGAGAGTCATATTGTTGCATTTCATAGTACACGTGGTGTTACCCACTCCTTGCAAACACTGCAAACACACGGGAACCCACTCTACATCAACTACTACTACTCGTTTGTGTTAAAGAAGAATTGTAGTCCTAAAAGGAAAAAAGGCCAGACAAATTAATAAACAAAACACACACCTGTATGTGACGTTTAGTGGAAATCAAGAGCAACACGATCAGTATTGTTGATTAATGATTTATTTGTGTGATCTGAAATGATCCTTCCCCTCCACAAACGCGCCAACCTCCAACCAAGCACTTCTTCAAACATCGCCCATCTCTTGATCCTCCAGCACCAAGTCGTCCAGCATCTCCTCAAGCGTAATTCGCGGCACGGACGGATCGTCCATATCGTTCGTATCGACCGGGATCTGCTGTTTGTTCTTGTCCTTGAAAATGTTTACATTCTGTCGCAGCTCCGGATCCTCCTCCAGGTCCTCCAGGAACTCGTTGTACTCGTTTTCGATATCTGTATCCACCACTACATCCTCGTTCAGGTGCTTCAGCTTCCAATTGCGCGACTGCTTGCGTACCGTCTTGTCGTATGATTTCTTCACCAAAAGCACATCCGGCACAGTGTCCGCGTTCAGCTTCTCGTAGTCACCGTTATTAACGTTCGCCTCACGCAAATCGAATCCCAGCACCGAATCGCCCGGCTTTAGCAGATGACCAAGGTGCGACTTTACGTGAATGGTGTTGTCGTTGATGCCCAGTTCGGCCGCCTTTACTACCCAGATGTCGGCCAGTGTATGGCGCATTGAGACCGGACCCTGGCCGGGAAACGTTTTCCGTTTGCTCACCGGTATTATCTCCACATCCATCACGATGAACTCGATCATCTGCTTAGGATTGCAGATCGCTTCGAACGGTGTCTTCCAGTAGGCCATGTTCTGTACTTCCGCCACTGTTGAAAAAAGCAAGATTTATTAGTGAAACGCCTTGCACGATCCAACCGTAGCCAAACTTACTCTGAGCCGTCTGTGGATCGATCAGGTGGATCGAGTTGGCCACCTTCGACACCAGACAGATTGGTGCAATGTGTCCCAGCTGCTGCACAAATCGCTTGTTTAGGCACACCAAACTGCCTTTCGACACCGGCACTATGTCAACCGCGTACGAGTACTTGTAGTTGTACGAGTTGCTATGAATATCGTGCGAAATCAGCTTCTTCGAATTTGTCACTTTTACTGGCAGCACCGCCTGCAGAAAATCGACCATTTTCCTGGCGTGTGCATCGGTCGCATAGAAAAAGTCCAACCCACCCGTGTTCGGCTTGATGCCGAGCGTGTTTTCGTGCGCCTTGTGCTTCAGTATCATCTGTTCGAGATAGAACAGTGTCTTACGGTTGACCGCCTTCTGACGTACCTGTACCATGCACCGCCAAAAGTCCTTCGCCTCGGTCCGGTGGCAGTCGTCGCACATTTGATTGTTCACCGTAAATTCCACCACAAACACCTGCTGCAGTACGACATCACTCATCACCTCGCCGTGCACGGTCAGCTTCACCTTGATGCGCTTCGAGTGCGGCTCCGTCCAGACGAAACCCGCATCGACCAGCTTCACTTGCCGCAAGCCCTGGAGACGCTTCAGGCAAAGCGAAAGCAACTCCTTCGATTCCAGGGTGCACTGCACCCATTCGTTCGGAGGGTTGAGATAGCGCTCGCAGTTCCGGCAAAAAAATATTACCGCTTGCTTCGGAATGTTTTCCGTGATGTCGACGTGCGTACGTAGGCACGGTACGCACATATTCGACGCATTCGGCTCGATCGGGATACCGCATTCGCAGCAAAGGATTTTGTTGATCGCAACGGAACCGGACGCCACGGCGCCTCCAGCTGTGGCGTTATTGATGTACTCCATTTTTTTGCACACAATTAATTTTCTATTTTCCGCTCAAATCGAAATTCACATGTGCGCGCTGGTCTACCGTCAACAAGCACAAACGTCACGTTTATCAGGGGTGTCGAATCGATCGATGGAGTAGATGAAGTTATACGTTTATACTAGAGCGTTGTGTAGGCAAAATGTTTTCTCATTTCAAAATACAACCGTTAGTGGCCTTATCGGTTCGGTCCGGTAAAAGCGATTCGGATGCATTATGCATTGTCGTGATATTTCATAGAATATTTTTAAACCAAGTTTTTAAGTATAATTTGTTTAATATAAAAACATATAAAAACAGCCTCTAGTTAATATTTGTTTAAAAGAAACAGGTATAATCAGTAAGTTGCTTCTTTTGTTGTTGCTTCTTTATTTGTATCCATATTACAGTTGTTGAGATTAATTGATATGTAAACTAAACTAAATTTTCATACATATCAACTCATTGCAGTGATGTACTGACAAAGTTATGATTTAACAAATCTTTATTTTTGTGCTAGATAGAACCAAACAAAATGAGAAACTTCAATATGAATTCAATATGAACGAAAAACAATCAAACCTGGTAACTGCCATAAAGAGTTCAAATCAACGAAAAAGCAATGCTTTGAATAGAAAAACGATAGATAAATAACACGCGGTTTAGATAAACATATTTTGGCATGTTACAATAACCGATGCTTGCTGAAGTTGATCGAATGTTGCATGATCGAAAGCATAAACCCTTCCGTTGATACGATGTCTATGTCCGGAATCTTTTCCCTGTACTTCATCCACGACGCTGCATCAGCCGGATCGGAAATGACAAATGTTTTCCGTGCATTTTTCGGTGGATGATTAGCATGCTTGGATGCTTTCGCTCCGGCACACGAAAGTATTACTAAGTAGCAGGAACAAAAAACATAGACCAAAGTGTTATTATTACTTACAAATGATAGTGTAATAAAGAACGGCGAGCACTACTTACAAAAAAGTTCCGTTGGCGGTGGTTTTGTGCTGGATGTCACGAAAACCGTAAAGTCCTGGAAAAGTTTGTGCCTTTGAGCCTTCCGCAGCGTATCACGTAGACGAAATTTGTAACGCTTCTCTGTGTCAGGATCGGATAGTATGTGATCCCAGGCATCGACGTGTTCATCTTCGGCGGAATTCTGCAACGCATGCAGGTACGACTCACCAACGATGGGGATTCCTTTCGCAGTGGCACACAAAAATTTGTACGTTCGGAAAATGCGATCCGTCACGAGGATAGTTGCCAGCTCCGGTATATCCACTATTTTGCCACCTACTCGTTTGAAATGAACAAGGATAGCAATAAATCATGATATGTTAATAACGAAAAAATGTTTAAATGATCGGAATTATCGAGCAAATACGGCCAGATTTAGATTAACAAGTGGTGATTAGCATAGTATCCAATAAATTTTAATGTAATTGATGAAACTAAGGTATTAAATACAGTACCGATAATCAATTGCAATCTTTAAATATCTACTATTTCAATGTATATGCGTATGGAAGCTACCTCGGCCGTAAAACTTTAGCTGGACCAAGTGTTTCGCGCACAAATCATGTTAGATGTGCATTTCTAATTACAAATATGTTTGTTAATAATGCTTCACAACACAGGATGAATGGGAGCCAAAAACAATTATGAATCATTTATGCTACAGGATTGTGTGGTTCTGTTCGAGCAACTAATCGATTTTTTTTTCATTTCCGGCCTGATGTTCATGCTTACATGCAATGCACGAACCAAACAATGCCATATTTTATAAAATTTAACGTTTGATAGCACACGTGTTATTAGCACTATGCATTAACGGAATCCATAAATAATGCATAACGCATAATGATAAAACCGAAAACAAGAAACAAAATCTTTTTAGAGCAAAAGATGAATGGACGATTGGTTGTACGAAAATCGCTTATGAACAAATCAAAGATGTAAAATAAAATCGTTATGAAACGTTGGTAAAAATGGTTACCAAAAGCAGTGTTCAGACTGAAACCATTATACAAGCATCCAAATTACCAAAGCTAATCGTGCAACGCAGTATTATCGTAACTCTTTCTAGGCAAAGTCTTTACGTACCCGTACGTGCAATACATTTTTGGTACGGCTCGGGATTCATGCGCGTGAAAATCAGTCGCGGCCGGTTCAATCGTACTGATATGGCGGAACCGTCACTTCCGGTACTGCTCGTGACACTCACATCCCCTAGGCCACCACTTATCGCATCTGGCGTCATGCCGTGCTGCCCCACCAACATGTCAGATGCAGAAGATGAAGAACTTGCTACCTTTTTAACGCCAGACCCGCTGGTCGCCACCATTCTCCGCGTCCTGGTTTCCACAACAGTGGCGACCGGTGCCGATTTCTGTCGCTTCGATTCACGCTTCTTCGGCTCACTGGATACATCGCGGCCAGGTTGCTCATCTTCCGTAGATGCTTCCTTACGCTTGCGGCTTGCACTAGATGAGGAGACAGTGGCTTTGTTCGAAGAAGATGATACACCCTTGGAAGATGGTTTTGATTGGTAGTCTACCGATTCGTTTATCACTTTTAACTTGTACGTTTCCCGGCGGATGCGTGTCGACACTCGTTCCGGTGGCTTGAGACAATCATTGAAGGAGCTCGAATCCGGTTTATGCTCATTGGTGCCTGCTTCCTTCCTGCTTGATTTCTTCTTCGGTTCCGATTTGCTGTCCGGAATGTCGGCGGACACTCCTCTACGTCTGGACGATTTTCTCTCCACTTCAGTTCCACTTCTGCTTCCGGACGTCTGTTTGTGGGTGCTTGTTTTACTATCCGACTCCTTGGTTTCCTCCGATCGTTTCGTTCTCGAAGAAGTAGTTCGTTTATTCGTACCGTCTTCCCGGCCGTGCTTATTTCCAACTTCAGGGTTTGATACAGATTTCTCATCATTATTTCTCGAACTACGTTGTTTGTTTTGCTGTTTCTGAACCTTCTCATCCTCCCGTACCTTCTCCAGCTCTTTCGCTAACGCTACACTCACATTCGTTTTCTTAAATACATTCCTTTGGACAGAGTGTTCCTCATCGCTGCTGTTGCTGCTGCTGCTGTTGTCATTGAAATGATACTTTGGTTTGTTTTTCGCATCGACGGAATGAGCGGCAGACAATTCACGCATTTGGTCCGATGCCGATCGAATTCTGTCGGCTTTCGGTAAGTACAGCATTGGATGTTCCGGTGTGAGAAACTGGGCCATGTCTACTTCCAACCGTTTTCTATTATTTTCCTGTTTTGGAGTTATAGTTTTATCTGCTTTGCTTTGCTTCAAATTTCCAGAGTCCTCAGTTGGGTACAGTTTACCGATTGGTAAAGTAGCTGCTAGATAGAACTCATCATCCGAATCTATTGATTTAACCAAGTCCATCACTGTTGTACCGTTTTCCTTATTGGAAGTCGTTGGAGAAACTTCTAGATTTTGTTGCTGCTGCTTTGTGGCCGACATTCGTACCGTACTATTGATCTGTGGATTGAACTGCGACACGTCTCCGTCGGCTAACGTGGCGCGATGAGATGGTGCTGGAAGAAGTTGAGTAGCTAGATCGTACATATTTCCATCGCAATCCTTTACCAGCAGTTGTGTTTCCTGCTCGTAAGGATCACTATCGTTCGCACGACGACAGCTCATTATGTCTAACACCTTGACAAACGGTACTTTTCTCTTAGATGAGCCTGGTTTAGGCTGCAAAGGCAATTGAAAAGGTTGAGTTTGTAAGTTGTATGCTTCCAAATCAATTTCCGCTGTTGTTTTTCCATAATCGTTCGTTACACTCATGGCACTAGGAAATTCTGGCATTGCATTTTTCGGAGGGCTTAAACGTTGCGTCAACAGATCATCTGCATCTATTTCCGGCGTCATATCCGATAGCAATGATCTAGATGGTTGCAATGTTTTCGCAGCTGGAGTCGACAACTCTTTGTCGACAACTTTTTTAATAATAGGAGTACATGCTTTGTCCGATAAGCTTAAGTTCTTTAGTGGAGACTTCGATGTGAGAGGCTTTTCCGGACCAGGGCTATTTCCGCCTGCCAATCGCTGGGTCGATAATTCGTACGGTTTGAGCGGCGACGAATCGCCGTTAGTAACCGATCGTTCTTGCACCATACGGAATGGTTGCGTCTGCAGGTCGTATGCATTTCCGCCAACATCATCGAGAGCTTGCGTTTCCATATCATAAACATTATTGGCAGTCGTCGGCACCGTTTTCTTTGCTTTCACCACCGTGTTAGTTGCTGCATAAGTCGGCGGTTTGAAAAATCCTTCCTGATTCAGAGAAATCTCGTGCTCATCGTCAGTGATTGCATTGTTCTGCTCGTCAAAGCAAAGCACGGGAGTTTTACGCGAGCGATCCGAATCGTCTTTCTCTGCCTCCGATGGATCCTTAACCTTGCCAGCATTCGGCCCGTCTTTAATGAGGATATCCGGTGTAACCGAGGGCTGTCCTTCGTCCTTTTTCGGTGGATAATCGTCGGAACGAAGTTCGGGTGTGCTGGATCGTTCATCTGGCTCAACAATGTTCGTTGTACTTGGTCCTTCGTCCGTTTTCGGTGGATCATCGTCGAAATGAAGTTCGGGTGTGCTGGATCGTTCATCTGGCTCAACAATGTTCGTTGTACTTGGTCCTTCGTCTGTTTTCGGTGGATCATCGTCGAAATGAAGTTCGGGTGTGATGGATCGTTCATCTGGCTCAACAATGTTCGTTGTACTTGATGATGGGAGCAGCTTACTTTCTTTCGATTCATTCCACTGTATACGACTCATATCCTGTGTCGTATTACAATTCGACAAATGATTTGAGCCTTCCGGTTGAGGCGACACTCGCTTTACAAGACCCGCTTGATGATGCGATAAATCCAGCTCCCGCATCCAGTTTTGCGATTGTTCAGTATACTTGTTGTTAAACATCGCGTCATTGCTGTTTTCATCGTTTTCGGCAGTCATTTGGAAGTATTCCTCTTCCACCGAGGTCCGTTCCACTGGATCCTGTTGCCGTGAAAGAGCCGGATAACGTATCCCAGAGGAAACACACTCATCTTCATCCTCCGTTTGTTGAGTTTCGGGAATGAATAACAAATCGTCATCTTCATCGTCTGATGGTTCACCTCGGGACGGTTTAGAACTTGGCATGGTTGTTTTGCTGTCCGCCACACTCGACACACTGTCATTGGGCTGTTGCGTACATGGCACCAAGAAGCTACTTCTGCGATCTTCTTTCTCACCCTTCGCTGATGCAGCAGCAGGAGGTTCGTGAATTGTTGCACTAGTTTTGCCCAAAGTAGAACCACTTGAAGTACCACCACTAAAGAGACCACGGAACGAGGTTGTAGCTTTTTTACTGCCTTGAAGGGATGGTGATTCCTGAAACAAAGTGTTCATTACTCGTCATTTCACATAAATAGTCAGAATTGGAAAGTTTCTAACGTTTAAACCAACCTCAAGACTACAATCAACGAAATCCTTCGAATCTTCATCCAGCAAAGATATGTCTTTTTGTTGCGTTCCATCACCTTCAATCGAGGCGGCAATATCTCCGAAGTATAGTCGGTTTAGTGTGTGGACTTCGGTCCATTTCAGTGGCGCAATCGGTTCTTGGTCAACAGTTACTCCGTGCAACGAGCAGAGATCCAATACTTCTAGCTTACTTGAAGTAAGATCAAACCGAAGGCTGGCATGTTTTGGACAGACACTCTGAAAAAAAGCAAAAAAAAAAATTTGAAAATATTATGATACTGACAAAAATTACCACAAAAATAGGGCAACCAAATGCCGAAAACCAATACCTGTTTATATTCTACAAATGAAACAGAGATTAAATGATTATTGTGCATTATTTCATTTGCTCTATGCGCCTCTATGCGCCATCAACAATTTTTTTGACGCAAAATCACCAAGAAAAAAGATGCGATAAGCATCATCGTAAGTTAGTACAGTGCTGCTATACGTAGAAGAAGGAAACTATGATTTCATGTCTCCCAAATAATACCACTATACAAACAAACATTCCGTTTGTAAAATGAGCCGAGGTTATAAGTTTACTAGTTTCCAACGTTTCTCTGTACAACGCTTTAATAATCATGCCCAATGATCTCAGACGTTTGTTCTTTTTTCTCACAGTTCCCCTGCTACAACAAACGTACGTCGACGTGATAAGGGAGTAAGGTGTTCGTCTCGCTTCCTCTATCGTGTCAAGTTTACACCGATAGCCCATGAGATGCAACAATTCGCAAGAGATACCCGTTCCCAATCTAGTAGTCGTTATGCAGCCGTAGGGCGGTCAACAACTACAGTTAATCACTGGCGAAAGGATTCCACTGTCGGTTTGCAAGACAGCGTTCAACCACTATGGGGTGGTACAATATTCAAATAGCAATTACATTGCTTGCAGTCTCCATCATCGGCGCAATCGATAGCTCAACGATTGTGACTATAAAAAATGGACCCATTGTTGGTGAACGGCGTGGTGATTATTACGCATTCGAGGGTATTCCATACGCAAAACCTCCGCTGTTTAAGTTGCGATACGCATCATCAGTGCTTAACGACGATCGGTGGACAGAACCGAGAAACACAACCAAGCGGGGCCCCGTTTGTCTGCAATGGAACCATCTAAATCCCAACCAAGATAAGCTAGAAGGTGCTGAAGATTGTCTGTTTCTGAACGTGTACACAAGGTCGCTCGATTCGACAGCTCGATTGCCAACGATAGCTTTCATACACGGTGGTGCGCTCATGTTCGGTACCGCAAACTTCTATGAACCTGACCATATCATGCGCCAACAGATGATTCTCGTTACCTTCAACTATCGACTCGGCCCGCTTGGATTCCTTAGTACAGAGGACGACGTCATTTCTGGGAATTTCGGACTAAAAGATCAAGTGGTCGCGTTGCGATGGATTCGTGAAAATATTCAATCTTTTGGAGGAGACCCGAAAATGGTAACCATCGTCGGTTACTCAGCTGGTTCAGCCAGCGTGCAGCTACACTATCTATCAACGCTTTCAAATGGCCTCTTTAGCTCCGGAATCGGACACAGCGGTTCCGCACTCAACCCTTGGGCGATGGCCGAACGATCGTTGGAGAAAGCGATAAGAATTGGAGCCGCATTGGGATGCCCAACACGGAAAACTCTAGCACTGCTAGATTGTTTACGGAGCCAATCGGCAGAAGACATCGTACGACAGGTGCCGCTGTTTCAAGACTTCCTGTACAACCCATTCTCACCTTTCGGAGCCGTCGTGGAAAAGGAAGGCCCCTTCAATCCCGAACCCTTCCTCACGGACACACCGCGTGCACTGCTGAAAGCAGGAAAGATCGCTAAAGTGCCATTGATTCTGTCCGTCACCCAAGCGGAAGGACTCTACCCAGGGGCGGAGTTCTTTAGCGACCAAAAGTATCTGGAAGAGATCGATTCCCGGTGGGACGAGCTTTTACCAAGCATACTCGACTATCGAACGGCAGTACCTGATCCAAAGCTACGCGATCGTTTATCGGAAACCATCCGGCAACGATACTTTCCTAATGGGGAAAAGTTGACATTCAAAAACTTTAACGTGCTAACTGAGGTACATGAAGTGGAAGTGGAAGAAACTAATACACAGTCCAAAAGTTAGCAGACACGTAATAAACGATTCTTGTCTCATTTGCAGATAATTTCCCATCGGCTCTATTTTGTGGGAGTTACTGAATCGGCGAAGCTTATGCAACCTTTCACCGAGGTGTACATGTACTATGATCTCTACAAAGCGAAGTACGGTGTCGGTGAAGCGTTGTCCCATCTCACTGACGACGGACCGGGTTCGCTCGGCGTTGCACACGGCGATGATGTTCTGCTCATATTTCCGAGCGTTCTTCGGGAACAAATCCCGTACACGGACCAGGAAATGGTGGTAGTGGACCAATTCGTTAACATGTACCAAACGTTTGCGAAAGGTGGTAAACCTCGTTTCGGATCTTATGAGCTGCCGCTACAAGAATCACAAAACGTAATTAATTTTTTGAAGTTAAACTATCCGAAAAGTGAAGTAGTTAGTGCCGAGGGTGTGGGTGATGAATCGTTTTGGGCGAAGCTGGACTTTAACGATGGTCCCTATGCGTCGCATGCACCATCGCATACCGAGCTGTAGTGATCTACTATATGGTGATGTATGTGATTAAATTGAATAAACAACATCCAGCTATTACCATCAAACAGAAATGTTCTCTACCCATTTATAGAAACATTTGAATACATCCACAAATATACCGTCGCGGGTATAATACACCGATGCTAACAGTATCAGCCAAATAGGCACAACGGCAGATAAGATTAACGCATGTTTGTGCTCGTACCTGAACGGTGTTACATCCACCATTCAGCCCAAAAGCCTCGCGCTCTGAAAAGGAGCATACAAATAGCCTACCCGTGCAACCAAAACGGGCCAGTTTAAGCGTTGGCATCGTGGCGGTGAACGCTGGCAGCAACGTTTATAACACGGCAGAATTTTTTTTTTTTGATAACCGCAAGGCAAAACATTGCCATTTTCAAAAGATGATACAGCATCGAAAACTCATCGGTATGCGACTAGCGGCCGGGTTTGAGATAGCGTTACTGGTCTGTTATTTCTGCAGCACAACAACCGAAGCGACCGAAGCGATAGTGAAAATAGCAAATGGACCGATTGTCGGTGAACGACGTGGTGATTATTATGCGTTCGAGGGTATTCCGTACGCTAAAGCTCCCCTCGGCGAGCGTCGGTTTGCACCGTCGGAATTGAATGACGAATTGTGGACGGAACCAAGAAACGCGACCACCCTCGGACCGTTTTGCATGCAGTGGAGCCACACGATACCGGAGAAAGATAAACTGTTCGGCGAGGAGGACTGTCTGTACATGAACGTGTACAGCACCACGCTGGACGTAGAGGCCGGTTTGCCGACGCTGTTCTACATACACGGTGGTGCGTTCATGTTCGGTGGTGGTGGGTTCTTCTCGCCCAAGTACGTTCTGCGCACGCCGAAGATTGTGGTCACGTTCAACTATCGCGTTGGTCCGCTTGGATTCCTCAGCATGGAAGACGACATGATGGCAGGTAATTTCGGACTAAAGGACCAGGTAACGGCATTGCAGTGGGTACGGCAAAACATTCATCACTTCGGCGGCGATCCTAAGCGGGTTACGCTGGTGGGCTTCTCTGCCGGTGGTGCAAGCGTACACCTCCACTACCTGTCGCCGATGTCGCGAGGCCTTTTTCAGAACGGTATTGCCCACAGTGGAACCGCACTTAATCCTTGGGTGATGGTTGAAGATTCGGCTCGTAAAACGAAACAAATTGCACGCGCACTTGGGTGCACGGTCGAGGCGACCGGTACCGCATCCATACTTGCGTGCTTGCGCGCATGTACCGCAGAAGACATCGTACGCCAGGTGCCATTTCTGCTGGACTACCTCTACAATCCCTTCTCGCCGCTCGGTGTGGTCGTCGAGAGGCAGAGTAAACTGAATCGTCGTCCATTCTTGGCCGAACATCCGGCAAGCTTATCGCGGAAGGGCAAGCTAACCAAGGTGCCGCTGATATTGTCCGTCACGCAAGGGGAAGGATTGTACCCGGGGGCAGAGTTCGTTAGCCATCCGGAGTATCTGCGGGATATTGATACGCGCTGGAATGACTTGCTGCCAAGCATTCTAGATTACAAATCCGCCATTCCGGACGATAAAAAGCGACACGAACTATCGCGTGCGATCAGCGAACGTTACTTTGGACAGGAACGAAAACTTTCGCTGCAAAACTTCCGAGATTTTGTATCGGTAAGCATGAACACACGTCAGTTAGTTGCAAGCATTGTCATTTGTACGTTACGCTAATATAACCGATATCGACAGATCCTTTCCAATCGTCTGTTCTTTGCGGGTGTTACGAAAACGGCAAAACTTCTTCAGCCCCACCTACCCGTGTACTTCTACTACTTCAACTTCAAAGCTTTGTACGGGATCGGCGAGAAGATGTCCGGAACGAACGAAAATTATGGTGTCGCACACGGAGATGACGTACTGCTCATCTTCCCGTCCAGTATCCGCGATGATCATCCGCTGACCGATGAGGAGTTGCGAGTGGTATCAAACTTTGTAACGCTCTACGATACTTTCACCCAAGGGCTAGAGCCCAAGTACGGCTCTTATGCGCTTCCGGTGCAGAACGTTACCGGCAAGCTACAGTACCTGGAAATTCAGCATCCGGATTGTGAGATTTGCGGCCTTACGAAAACGGCGTACGGTGTGAGCGACGAACTGTTCTGGGACACGCTGGATTTCAACGATGAACCTACGCCAAAGGTTAACCCACAGCCGAAACCTCACATCGAGCTGTAGTCGCTGTGGTCGTTCTTTTGCGCCTTACATAATATGATAAGGATGTATATTTGGGAATGATA
>JXWZ01005327.1:0-44462 GCA_000956215.1 Anopheles farauti No. 4 | reverse complement strand
GATGTGCATCATGTCACGCATCACGATGTACACCACGACCACGTGCTCGTTGCAGCCGCACCGCAACCGACCGGATTCTGGAAGAAGAAGCTCGTCTGGAAGCCGCGATGGGTTAAGAGCTGGCAGGAGAAGAAGGTGTACGTGGGAGTCTGGAAGCGGGTCTGGGGACCGGTGAAGGTGACCGAATGGGTGCCGATTCCGAAGCCACCACCGGGCTGGACCAAACATCACTAAAAACCGCGATCAGTTCTCGCTCTGTTCAACAGAGAACATTATTATGTGTCATATGTATTCATAGGATTAGAAAATTAAGGTTTAATGTATGTACACACATTTTAGATGATAAACGAAAGCCTCTTGTTAGTAAAGTAATTTCCTTAAAATCAGACTTCGTAAATGCTTCTGTACGTGATGACCATGGATAATGCTATTTATAAAACACTGACCTCGTTTCCTGCAATACAGTGTCATGTGCCGAATTTTGTGCTACTTTTGGTGCTTGCAGATTGCTTTTCTCGTAAGTGCGAACATCATTCAAGAAAATAACTGATGGCAGAAACACTTGTTTATCCGCATTCCTGGTTCAAGCAATACGAAATATTTGGCAGTTGTACAGACAAAACACATCCGCAAACCATCGTTCGAGAGTGTTAAGATCCGTAATGAGATAAATTCCGACGTAACGGTGCATTGGTGGGTGGGGTAATGAAAGATTAATTATTCATGAATGCATGCATGACATGCAACGCTCTGCATATATGGTGTTCGAACAGTGAGAGTTTCGAACGTTGGTACGAGAATATTTGTCGATGTCGTGAAGTAATATAACAAACCTTGGTTTTTGTTAAACCGTTACAGGAAACAGCTACTCAATTATTCACAAATATTAACAACACATCAACCTTTTAAACACACCATTATGACCAGGTTAAAGTTATTTTTTGTATAAATTATTTGTGTAAGTTAAGTTTCATCTGACTTACTTACCTGCCATCATGGCCGTTCTTTCTGCGCAACTAAATCCAACGCGGGTCGGTCGTTTTATGTGATTTCTTTGTTTATGAACACACTCTGCTCGAGTTTATCCACATAAGAAACATCTTACGAATTGCCGATTTTGGTTTTAGAAACATATGTGTATATCCGTTTGGTAATAAGCTTCCACAATTCACCTCCCTAACAGTTTTCATTCTCACGAATGCCCTTTACGCAACGATTCGCTCACATAAATTGTCCTAATGCCGGAACTCGACAGTGTGTCCAGCTGGGGAAAGAACGACGCACATATTTCACATTACCGTGTGTTCCGCCGCACGGGGTCGGTGTAGTAGTACGAGTGTAAAGGCTAACCAATGAACATGGCGCGTCACGGGTGCCTTGGGCGGCTTTGGGAAAATTTACATCTACTGTTCCACCGAACGTTTACTGGCGAACGGTGGAACTGATACGCTGCAGTGTAATAGACAACTGGATGGGATTGGTAAGAGCAATTACCTACCACATTATTGATTTTGTTGTACGTTTTTCTTATGTAAAATGCTCCTCCCTCTATGTCAACGTTGCTTTCAAAGTTCCATTTGTATATTATAGGTTTGTTTTTTTTTTCCAAATGTATGATAAATTCGTTTCTGATTACTGTGTCGTACACGGAAAATTTGTATTTCTTCTTTTTCTGACCTGTTTACTGTAGTTTGTTTTTGTTTGGTTCTGTAGCCATTTCATTTCAATTGAATTGTTCCAGTTTTCACGTGTGATTTGGAGATTGCTTGTTGGATTTGATTTTTAATTATTCTTTGTAAATGATTTCAAATATAATATTCGCCGGTCATGCTTAACACATTCGTCAACTATAATAACTGAAAAACAAAGATTAAAATGATAATGTCCGACAGTCTCCTCTGCTGCATGCATGTGTTAATTTGCTGTCTTAATAGTTTGCTTCACAGATAAAAGGAGATCCGAACTTTTACGGTTCAAACGGCTTGGAACATGGTACATCTTGATAGACAACCTATTTCACTCACGCATACACACAGAAACGCGCTCGCGCTCTGTCTTTCCACACAAAAGGTTCTCACTTCCGGCCGTTAGCTTTTCTTGGTTATTAAACACAGCTTGTGTAGGACACAATTCAATACTATACTAACATTTTTTAATACCTTTGTCTCCACTGCATCGCCGGAGTGACACGGGATTCTTACAACCTCTGAACGAGTACCAACTTTCATCCTTAATGTATTACAAATTTACCAAAATTCTACTCTCATGCACATTTTTTTTGTTTTCTCAGAAACCGGTGCCATACAGTATGGTGCACAACGAATAAATCCGTTGGAGCCATTTTCATGCGGCCACCATCGTCGACAGGAAGTCCGCACATATCGATGGCTGCGGAGGAGTTAACCACAAGCGTTGCACGCCAATCCACGCAAAGCCTCGTGTGGCTGTGGCAAACAATATTGCCGACGTTTGGCTCATAGCAGCGAGCAGCAGCAGTGACAGCAACAACGCACATGCATTTAGTCGGTCGATATCGAAAGGTCATAAATCAGGAAATCTATAAAATAGATGAGAAACCTAGTGGCGTTAATTATCATCATCGACGAGGGCATTTACCGGATGTTGCGGATGTGCTCTCGGTGTGCAGGGAGTTAGGTTTGAGTCGTAAAGTTGAGGTTGGTTGCGAACATTTGTGTGGTTGTGTGCGTTGGTGACAAGAGCGAAAGGCGTTCAAATCAATGGTAGGAGGTGAAATGGGTTGGTAAAAACATTACAAAAAAAAAACAGAAACAAGGTACCGCATATAATACGATTCTCGTTCGAGGAAGAAGGTAAACAAAATAAGCGTGGGATGCGGAAAAACACAGATCCAGGAATAAAAAAGAGAAAACGAGAGAGAAAGAGAAAAAAAAGACAAACAAGAGAGCAGCACATTAGATGGCACGGCGGAGTGGCTTCTACTGCGCGACCTTACCTCATCGTGTCCTCTTTGTAGTCTTCCGGAATGACGAACAGGTCGGGCGAGATATTGTCCCGGAACTCGAACTTTTGAAACGTGATCTTAGCCGAAACCGTCGGCAGGATGGGGATGTCAATCTTCACCGGGAAGCCGCTCGGCAGTTTCAGCGTCACAAACTCGCGCAATTTGTTAAAGTGCTTGAATGGTGCTATTACCTCCAGCACGTTCAATAGCATGTCGACGCTCAGCGGAAAGTCTTTGCTCTAAACAAAAAGAAATAAATGGATAAATGTTGTTAGATTTGCAGTTGATACTACATTTGGTCAAGAAATGGCAGGATGAAAATAATATTTCGCAACAATATTGCCGTTAAGCTCATGAGATAATTGTTTTTTTTTTGTTCTTCTTCTTACTACTCACCATAGCTACTGTTGCTTTAAAATTCTTACTCGATTCCTTATAGACTAGTTCACGGCCCAGGTTCGGATACTGTCCCGGCTCAGCCGAGATGTAATCCTCCCAGGTGACCTCACAGTTAGGCGGCGGCTGAAGCGACTCCCGTCGGTATATTTCCCCGTTTTGATCGATCCCTCCCTGCTGTCCCTGCTGGCCACCCTTCGTCAGAGACTCCATCAGCGCCTTGTTTTTTTGCAGATCGTCGCGCGACAGATGTTCGCGTCGTTTCCGCTGTTCGAGCGTCAGCCCATTGATCGTGTAGAGATCACTGTCGTACTGTCCGGCCACCGTTTCGCGCCGATCCTCACGGAAGATCCAGCCGGATTGTGCTTTCGTAAAACTAATACCCTTGGTTGACATCTGCGCCGCGAGGATATCGCTCGACATTAGCATGTCGACCTCGTCCTCGATCTCCATCTCCGTCTCCTCGTGCCGAACGTGTTGGTAGCAGCGGCACTCGTTGTCCAGCGCGGTCAGTGAATCCTTTGGCGGGTTTTCACCTTTGAAGATGAACGAAATGTCCCCCCGCTCCCAGCGCATGTCGGAAAAGTCTACTAGTGTCGAGTCGAGCCGGATCGAGCACCCGGACTTGTGGATTTTGCAAACGTCCGATGGCAAGATGCGCGAAATCAGTGGTACCCAAGAGTGAAAGTCCCATTTCAGCTCCATATAGAAATCACCCATCTGATTGAGAGCCTTCACAAGGTTCGGACGCCGTTGCTCCATTCGTTCCCGATCTTGTTGTTTCAGCTTGCGCAATAGTGAACTGACTGCAGCGGAAATTAGGGTTAAATTAAAATTAAATGCTTTGCTAAAAATAAGCAAATTGCGCCAAGTGCATACTTATCTGTCGATCTCCGTAGGAGATCGCTTCTGCTAGCGGTGACCATCCTTGAGAATTTTTTACTTTAACAGGGGCGCCATGTGCAAGCAATAGAAAGGTACATTCTGAAAAAAATATTGAATTTACATTAAGCTCTCTTAATGAACTAGTTTCTTTTCAAATAGTACTTCAAAACTGAGAAATATTACAACATAATGATTATTGGGCAAAAATTGTAAACATTCATAGTAAGTATTCTGAAAACAGTACACCAATAATATGGAACATAAACGATTTATGTACTTCAAACTATTAGTAATTGATCGTTTATGCGCTGTATTTAAAAAAAATCTAATTTTTTCGGTGGAAGAAACACTCATTTAAATATAATTGTCTTCATCAATCAGACGCTGTTTCGTAATAAATTTAGGATAATAACTAATGAAAACCTTAAACGCTGTGCTTATTTAAAACGTACACTCGAACAAGACAAGAACAAGATAAGATAAGAATAGAATCCACTAGAATTTCGAAAATTTATTCCGCTGAACCCATCACAGAGGTTAAAGAAGGACCGGGATTCTGCAGAATATGATGGGTTTTTTACATGCGTGGTGTAAAAATAAATTGTTTTGCACGAGTGCCAGCGACGGATGAGCTATATCCATTTAGAAGGTTTGATAAAAGAGTGTTATGTAAAAGGAATATTCTTTTGCACAACAAAAAGGATACGGTCGTTTCGTTTGCCGGGATGAAACAAAGCTTGCTCCGGGTCTATAAATAGACAAATGAAAAGCACCGGTTCGGATCGGAAAACAAAAATTAGCGTACGATAAGGAGGGAAGAGATAATGGGAAGAAGAAAATATCCCGAGGCAACGAACTGGCCGTGGTAATGAGTGGGAGAGCACAATCAATAAAGTAGAGAAGTAAAACATTAAAAAAAAAAATAACAATGAAGCAGGACGCAACGTAAAAAAGGATCTGGTGAATTATTCTTTTCCATCTATCTGGGCTGCACCAAACAATGCCCTCCTTCCCTGCGGATGGCAACAGTTTGTTCAGGCCGAGCGAGTGAGATTGTAAAATTCTAGACCAAACAACGCGCGGCACGAAAGGAAAACAAATCAAGGTTACTATCACTCGGTGGTTGGAGGCTTCGGCATTGGAAGTCAAGAGTCGTTTCGTTCTGACAAACGTTATTCATTGGAAGTCTTTCGCCATGCGCAAGAGTGTGATGAAAGGATATCAAAAACAACGATCAGAAGCTTACGTTTTCCAAAGAATCAATCTAATTCGTTGCGGTAACGAAGGCAGGGTTTTTGCTTAGCGTAAAACCATATTTTGCAACAAACATAATTTTAAGATAACGTTTTGAAGTCTAAAAATCGAAAGTCATGAAAGGATTATCATAAAGCGATATTGATAACACATCTAATCCATGCGATTGAAAATAGCATCATCACTATTTGGTTAGGTAAAAATTTTTGGTGGCTAACAATATCAGTACTTCAGTACGTTTGTAAGAGTCGAAGGTTGCCCTTATCACAACGTGACTATTTCCCGGCAAATCGATACGGTTCTTTCCCCTTTTGCACTGAACATATTGATTATTCAACGATATCACCGGTCCATCCGAAAGTGCTATAGAAAGGGAGTCCATTAGAAAACGATTCAATTGAAATTACTTGTTTGCACGTATAAATGCCGTCTCTCTTTTTCACACAACTGCGACACGCCAACTGCTCAGTACCGCCGGTTGATAAGAATATCCTGCGGGCATGTTGCGTGGGATGATGGTGCGGAAGAGATCTATTTTTCTTTTTTGTTTTGTATCGGTCGTTAGCAATACCAAGCGCGTGTCATTGTACCGAAGATAAACAAACTAGCGACGAATGTGGTTTGCTTCGTGGGTAAAGTAATACAGGTAAAAGCCTATCTAGCCACCACTGTTGCACCACTGTTTTTGGTTTTTCATGTGTATTCCGGGCAATACAGCTGATATTAGCGGGCAGAGTAGCATCGTATCACTGTTATCACTCATCACAGAAAACGCACCGGTGCGTTACAGCTTGCAGTAGTTTCGCACTGCACACTCTCACCGATGGGGTTAAACACATTTCACTTTCATAAAAAGTCAGCATTACGTGGTTTGCGGGGTAGATCCTCCTTTCTCCAAGTCGCCCCCTTGAGCACGGTGTGCGATTTTTGTGATGCAAGCTCCACCGAAAATTTACCAAACTATTGCATTAAACATTTATCTCACATAGTGGTAATTTTTGCTCAAATGCTGTGCTGAAAGTTCCCAATTTACGTAGCTAAGCTAGTAGCGATTTATCCATGTTAGAAACACACTCTGTCATATTAAATTAGATGCCTTGTTTCCTATGTATTTTCACGCTTCGTCGTCAACAACATTTACCTTTCTTTCCCAGCATAACCGCCAGATGAAGCGGAGTGTTTCCTACAATGAAAAAGAGAAAAAAAATGCACAGTTAAAGAATCGAAAGCATTTTTATAAGGTGGGCCGATTTACAAACAAACTTCATGATTATTATATCGTTGGCTACGGGAGGGCTAACGTCCGTGATGATAGCGAGCCCTAATTTGACCTTAAGACGAGTGTTTAGAGGACAAGGAATTCCCGGGCATCGATATTATCGGGCACACTAGGCACTTTGATTTGATTCATGTGATTAATTTGATTTTTTACATGCAGGCTTTAATGCCGTCTTGCGCGCTTCAAACAAACATAAAAGGGGCACATTTATTCGCGCACCTTTCCACGGTTGCGGAAGAAACTTAACGATGCATGAATACCATTATCTTGCTATCTTTGCTTCATGCGTCTCATCCACGGCACAGGGAAACTGACTGCTACTGATACCTCGGACAGCCTCGGTATTTCGCTGTCGTTTTGCACTTACCATGTTTGTCCTTTTCGGCGATTTCGTGAGTCCGCAGCAGCAGCGACAGCTTACGGGTGTCACCGTTGAACACGCACTCATGCAGCGGAAACGAGTCCGTCATTCTTTCGCCGACATCCGCTGCAATTGGAAGAAAACATTTTACTGAAAACACCACGCACGCACACCAATTCCGCTCACTGACCCGCTGCGACGACGCGCAGCAGTCGATTTTTTCCCGATTTCTTTCCTGCCCCGTATATCACCCACCTCCACGCACTGCCTTTTTTCACCTTTCTCGTTTACGTTGTTTGACAGGTGAGCTCGCTCATTACCGTCATGCGTTGTTGTTTATCGTGAACCAAGAGCAACCTCTTCAACTATGCTGGATATTTGAAACATTTAACGGTAGCTAAAAGTGGTCTTTTATACGTTTATAAGAAAATTGATGATTCAATGAACATAACTAGAATGATTTAAAACATGAAGTGAGTGGTCGGAGTAAAAATCCGCGTCAAGATAGAATCGACGATAAAAGTTCTTGAATAGAAAGTAGTCAATCTTACCATTTCTTAGAGAAATACATTTGCATACATTTCAATAACTTAGTATGAATGTTTCACTTGATAAGAACAATTGGATAATGCGTTAAGCTAAACCGCACATTGACACCGGGAACAATACAACACTAATATAGGATTCATTTTCTTTTGGAAATCTCGACACAGTTCGCTACAGAATCTTAGCTACGCGCGGGTGTAATTGTACTAAACTGTTTATGAGAAGCTTATCACATCTCCCAAGACCGGCAAATATTTGGCCCTAATTTTCTTGATTTACTTCCGTAGCGCTTGAAAATTTGTTGATACTTTTCTTTTCGTGGTTGTCTTGATGTTATTTTTATACTGACAGCTGTCATTTATATTCCAAACCCAACTTGCCAACTTTTCAGTTGCATGCAATGAACGTGTAAATGGTACACAAGCCATATCAACATATCGCCATCTGCTGGACGGTGCATCAAGCTCAGAATAATATGATATATTGGTAAAAACTATTGGTTTGGAGACAATAAGCTTTTGGGTAATTGTGGTAGTGATTAATATTACAGTGTTGTATGCTGAACAAACCCAAGAACGTGAAAATATTTTACAAATGGAAATAGTTTAACAATTCTGCCTGTAGCGAAAAAAAAGACACCCTGCTATAAAAGACTTTTTACCAACACCACGAATCGTGATCAGAAATTAGAGAGTTGAACTTATTACAGAAACATTATTATACATAATATACAACGAGTAATCAAAGTTAAAAATCAAAGAACGCTGTATCAGAAAATATCAACTCAAGTGAGGAAAATTATTTTGTTCACACACATTGAAAAAGTTGTGATATTAATGCATAGACTGAAAAACGGAAACCATCGAAGCTTGACTACCAAATAAGTTTATTTTTCTTCTTTTACATCTGACAATATATCTTATACAATGTAAGTAGATTTTTTCTGCACGTGTGTGTATGTGTAATCTTGTGTAGTTTTTTTTTTCTGTTCCGTCCACGGATTCATCATGCTGTGTTTTTAATCTTTGTTCAAATGTTCATCGTGCTCCTTTGCATCTCTGATGTGCGTTCGTTCGCAAAAAAATTGTTAGCATAAGTTTACGGTTGAAGTGATTTATTCTTCCTGTTTCTGTTAGTATAATTTTAGTTTTAGTTGCGTGTTGTGGGAGAGCAGAGGGTTGGTTTGCGAATGATGGGAAAAAAGATAAAAGTGATAAATGACGCTTTTACCTTTACCCTCAAACCTATAAGTAGACACTGGCGAACTTTGGTTTCGTTTTACTACACTCGTGTAGTTTTACCATACAGTTGTTTGCATCCGTTTGTATCTGTTTTATCCACTCTGTTCATTGCCTGTTCGTTCTCTCTGCGTTATTGTATGCTATCTCACGAGTTTGTGTTGAACGTTCGTATGTTCATAGTGGACTTGCGGTACACAATAAACAAAACCCACTTTTGTATGTGCGTTCAGCACTTTCGGATTTTCCCCGCACTTCCACAAACGAAAGCAGGTTCATAATTGGAGGCGTTCATTTTTGAATCTATATGTTAGAGAGATTTTTTTGCTTCGCTTTCTACTCCGCATCGACCTCATTACCTACAGCTAATAGTTACTTTTCACCATATTTTGTTTTGTCACTTGTTTCTTTACAATTTCGCTTACACATCAAACTCATTAAATAAAACTTACAGATACCTAGTACGCAACGCTGCGGCGCCGGCTCGTATATTTAATAAAAAAGGTATAAAAATGCAATGGTTTTTGTTTGTTGCAAAAGCCCCAAAGTAACGTTGTAGTATTGACACCGAGAGTATATCAAGAACGATTGGGGAAAAAGGAAACACATACAAAGAATATAACAAGCTATACGTTTAGCTTAAAACTAAAAGAAAACACAAACGTAAACCCAATCTTTTAATCAAACCTAATCAAAGTAGACATTGCAAAATGGAAACGATCACTTACTCGCAGTGTGAGTGCCTATGATTTCTAGTGTACTTAATTAGTAGGAACTCTTTTTACCATTTTCGTTAGGATTGGTGTGTGTATGTTTGTTTGTGTATGAGTATAGTATTTTTATGTATTTTTCTCTCTTCTCTTTTGACGGTAAACTTACTAGAGCCGTTTGAAACGCACTATGGCAGCCGTAGACATCGGGCCGGCTTTCGATTAAAGCATTTGGTCAAGACCACCAACGACATTGTTGCGGGTGCCTCTTGCTGGTAGCATCAGCGACGATCCGCAACATGGCAATCTCAAGCAAAAACTACATGCTCAACCCTACCCGATGGAGATAAAACTTCAAACAATTGAAACCAACTGCATACCGCAAGGAACAACACCTCGCTGCTAGTAGCTTCGGCTTCTTGCGGTGTGATAGTTTCAATAGGTTAGAAGTTTTTCTTTTGCCTTGTGAAGCTGATAGTGGTTTACCCTTTCTGTTCGAAAGCTTCTCATTCTTAATTCATGCCAATACAGGTGTACTTGTGTGTGGTTTTGTGAAACAATTAATCTTTCTGGAAGGGAGTCATTTTCAATGATTTCTCATTAAACAAAATTAACAAAAAAAAAAAACAAGAAAACGACTGGAAACGTAATGCAAACAATATTTCCCCCCGGGCAACCAATCGCTTCTCCCTGTACGCGATCGGGTTTTGCCAACCAGCACGGGGAACAGGAACTTTGTAGTAGAGGTTGTTTGTTTTTCATCTGTGCAGTTTGTTTTTCTGTGTATTTGGGTTTTTGTTGCGAAAAAACGGAACGAAACCTAAATTGTAGGTTGGTAAAGGATCTTTCCACCGTTTCATCTGTATCTGGGGTCGAGTAGTGAGTATCAGTAGCGGTAGTAGTACTAATGGTAGTAGTAGTAGTAGTGTGGTAAGAGTAGTATTATTGATAGTAATAGCAGTATTACTAGTGGTAGGTAGTAATAGTGTGTTACACTCCAAGGGAGTGGGGGAGAGGGGAGGAACGGTTTGACATTTGACACATGAAAGAACGCATTATTTTCTTGTCTCCACCTTCATGCTTCGACTTCACAACTGGGTTTTGGTTTAAAAATTTGCTTATCTTCACATGGACTTTTTCCATTTGTTCGATTTTTTTTAAATGCGAGGGCAAAAGTAATCGTTCATGATATGTCGAGTCTTTCTGTTTCCTTACTTCTCGTTCGTTTTTTTTTTCACAAAACGGTGTTGATTATTCTCAGCGTTTATCGGCGTAATGTGTGTTTATGTCGTGTTTCGTTTGTTATATTATTGTTGTTATGTTCATATTACCGTTTAATGGGGTTCATCTGTTTCTATTGCATGTTTGTTATGTGCACTGTCTTATATTGTTTACTATTTCACCATACACTCTGTTCTTCGTCTTTGATCTCCTTCACTTATCTCCTTCGCTCTCGTCTAGGAACCAAAATTCGTTTCGATTTCACGTTCGGCGTGCTTTGGCCGTGACGTACACGAAACATTCAAACATACTCTGTTTGTTTTTTGTTTTTTTTTGCTATTCAACCTACTAAACTATTATTGTTGTTCTCGCGAGTATCAATTGCCGTGATTTTTTCTTCACAAATATGCAATCTTTTGGAATTCAGTTTAAGTGCTTTTTTTCTTCTTCTTGTTATTCTCATAAACGATGCATTTGTGTCGAGTGCTTGATTTCATAAACACAGGTTTTCATGACAAAAAAAAAAATACATGGATGTGTCAGTTTGCATATCGCTTTGGACTGATTGTTCGCTCAGACAGAGTGGCATCGGCCAGTTCAACCTATTTACGATGGCCATCTGAATTGTTTGCAATGCTCGTTGCTATCGGAAAACTCTCCGAAATCCGTGCACCGATCGCTCCATGCCCATGCTCCAATGGTAGTTGTTGTGAAAGTTCCTCTTGTTATACTCTTTATATATACATTGCACTTGTA
Organism: Anopheles farauti No. 4; assembly: GCA_000956215.1. Taxonomy (NCBI): domain Eukaryota; kingdom Metazoa; phylum Arthropoda; class Insecta; order Diptera; family Culicidae; genus Anopheles; species Anopheles farauti No. 4. The sequence continues at coordinate 32,833 of JXWZ01005327.1, read as the reverse complement.
TTTCCTGTTCTGGACTGCTCCGGGTATCATTATAATCATTATGCCACATTACTAGCGCGTATATATATTTGCTTCGTTTCTACAGACTAATCGCGATCAATGAATCGTGAGACAAAAATAAACTAATAAACTAAAAAACAAAAAAAATTACACGTTCATGCCTTAGTACGATCGCCATTTATAGTTTAAGTAATACAAATGTGTGTGTTTAAGATTAATGCAAATTGTTGCAAACCCTCCTCGAAACTTCCCCGATCGACTCGAGGATAACTTCGGCCGGGTGGTTGCATTTTAGGAACTTTTCATTAGTTAGTGCTACCGCTTAGCCACTCACTCATACTCAATCAATATCATTCTTATCATCGTATAGTAATCGTACTCGCGGCGACGATACGATATTCTTCTCATGCTCAGTAGGCTTCGAGCTGAGAGTTTTAATCCGGCTTGAAACTTTGAATTCACTCTCCTGTCGACTTCAAGAGTGTGGCTTGAAGTTTCAATACCGTTCGTCGATTGGTTAGGTTTACCGCAAAGCAGCTGAAGGACACGAAAGGATCAAAACGTACCTCCTCGCATATATTTGGTACGCGGTCTTTCCAGGTGCTTCAAGTCGTTTTCGGGGCCTATTCTATTTCGACCATTTATCAGATTATTTACGAACGAATAATTACATTGCACATGGATTGCGTTTTGCGTGAGTTTCACGCCGAGTAGAGGAATATTCAATGATATTATATGAATATTGATAACTTTCCATCTATTTTATGCACGCAATTGAATTCATTCTTTTTTTTTGGGTTATTTTTTATCTCATTTTATGTGTTTTTTTGTGACTTTTTTTTTCAATAAGTTTTATAAAATATTTCTATACATAAGCCAACTACATTTACGGAGTATAGGATCGCAATCTCGCGCGGATAAGAAATGCGCTGATGATGTTGGTTGTCCCTAACGAGCGATCCAGATGGTAACGCGATCTCGTTAAGGTTAACTAAAGTGCAATGGTTCGAAAATTGCCCGCATCAAATGTTTGCTGGAGTGCATAGAGCCTGGAACGTGGTGCCCTTTTTCCGGGAGCTTTTTTTTCCTCTGACAACTTTGAACTGGAAACTGAAAAAAAACATGGTGGACATTGTTCGCCTGCCTTCATTTAAGATTCTCTCACATTTCGTTTTAAATTACACACAAACACACACGCGATCAATCGGAGTTTCGATTACTTGCACCTAAAACTTCACCTTTATACAATTATTCGTCAGCGTTTTGCTTCTACGCGTAAAATGCACGCTATTCATCCATTTCTTTGGGACACGCGTGGGCCTCGGTGTGTGCATGTGACTTTGTGTTTGATGATTATTTAATCCGTTAAACAAACGTTTCTCCCCCTATTCGTCGTCGTCTGCCGCGTAACTTCCTTAGCTGCTACATACTATAGTTAGTAGAATTATAGATCTCATCTCAAATGTTTTTTTTTGTTTCTCGTGAGATGAGAACAAGCGAGGTGCACAAACTGTTCTGTCTGCCGCGAGTAACGCAAAGCGCTGGGTATCCTTCTTTCTATTGTGAATAAATTTACCTTTCCACACACACATGCCCTATTTTTCAGATCCGCCGTGTAGTGAAGCGCTTTGTGAAGCTTTTCCGCAAATAAGTAAAGGTGCGTTGAATGTACTAATGCGCCAAACTGGAATGCCAGCGGTCTTCCAGTGCTCTTCGTCGCCATACAGTCCGGAGATCGGTTCGTTGATTCCGCCGGCGCGAGAGCACTCCGATCCGCGGTGCATCCTTTTTCGGTTTTCGCTTTCGCTTCATAACATCCAACGCACATTTTCCCATACTGTCGAAGCCGGCTCCAACCGGTAGCGGTTCGCTTCCAGCGAAGTAAAGAAACCGGGGCATCGGGCAGAAGGAAATTATTCTCATTTTAAGCTGCTCTATCGTACTCTCGAACGCGCTCCTTCACGCCTAAACCCAAACACGCTACGACATCCACCCACTCACCCGCGGCCAGACACGTTCAGTCTCTAGTAACTTTACATTTGTCGTGTCATGAAATCTTCATGCGCACTTTCACGATGCTTTACTGCCTCTACAATTATCTTCTCTTGCGGGGAAAGAGTAGAGTAGTGCTGCAGGGTAATGCGTTTGGTGTACGTGTATTTTACCGTGCGCAAGGGAAGAAGGGAGTGGATACTTGGGGGAGGGGTTTTTAGGTGCGTTTTCTCTAACCTTATCTCATCCGATCTTTTCTCAAAAAACACATCGAACAATATCCGGCCTTGCTTTGTTTTTTCTTTGGGGGATAAATTCATGGCGCCTAAATAGTACAATTATTACACTCTCGTTTATAACGTATATTTTTATCTATGTTTCATGTTTCATTTCATTTCATTTATATTTTAAAGTAGGAACTTAATTGTTGCATTTTTTCTGTTTAGCTGTGTCTTTTTCTGATTCTTCGTCTTCTTCTCCTTTTTCGTCTTCTCGTTAGCTTCTTCATGGTTTGCTGGTTTTCTCTTTTCTTATGTTGCGTTTTAACGCAGGCCGGTTGCGTGTTTCATGTTTTCTGTTTGTGGAACTCCTCTCCTTTGGCCTTACCTTTGGTTTTTTGTTGTTTTTTTTTTGCGTGTCGTTTTCCTAGCAATGTCAGTGGCTCGCGAGTGTGTGCGTTTGTTGTGTTTTCGTTTCGTTTCGCATGTGCTTGAGATGGTGTATGTTTTTTTCAGCAATCGTTGTTACGTTCGATGAGCGTGGCCGTACGATGTTTTGATGTTCGTTGATTTGATGATGCTTTCGTTGGGGTGTTTCAGTAGCAGGTGTGCAAAGTTGATTTCCACCAAAGGAAACCTTTTTTGAAAAGGGTAGCTTCAGTACAAGAAGCATCGAAAAAAAAATTATCCTCCTGGTTTAGTGTTGAAAGCTTTACAGCTTGAAGCTGGTCTAGGCCAGTTTTAATATCTCAAAAAAGGTCTGAAAGGAAAGAAATTAAACACATTTAGTTGAATTTTTAGAATGTTTTTTTCATTGTATGATTTCTGATTCAAAATAATACCTTTTGCATACAAAAGTGCAGTCATTTTATGTTTCACGAACCAATTCGCTCACTGTCCATACTGTCTAGTCCGAATCGTCAGACGTTGTGGAGATCTATATGGAGAAAAGAAATAAATAACGAAAAAACGACAAACACCATTAGTAAATAGCGATTTTGTGGCCAATCGAAGGCCAAGTGGCACAACCCTGCACACCCATTAATTGAATTAAAGGAAAACAATACGACCAGCGGAGTAATGTTGAGCACAAGCAACGACATAACAAAATGGCGCTCATTTAATGGGCACCAATCTGCTGACGACGCACCAATGCCGTCTCGCTCGCGCGCACGCATCATCATCACTCTTAATTAAAGCAGCAAATTAAATGTCCGCTCCATCGCGTAGCTCTTATTCGTACTGATGCTGCACTCGGTATCCAAGGATACGTGTGCGGGAGTAAGCAAGACGCTGTGGGACAGAGAAAGGAAACGTCGATTCTCATTCGCGTAATGGCATCTTGGTGGTGGTGGTGGTGGTGGCAGTAAGAGACTAATGGGAACAAAACGATGGAGTGGAGGCGAGCCGGAGAGTGAGTGGAGCCGGCGTACTGGAGGTAAGAAATAAAAGAATAAATGAATCAAAGCAACACGAACGTCATGGAGAAGGCGAGAAAGTGAGGGAAAGAGAGCTTGAGTGAGAAAGTGAGAGGGACCAGATCCGCCGCCCATTTTCATTTTCCTCGCTTCGTTTCGCGGGCGCCTACTAAGTGAAATGTGGCGAGGGAGAGTAAAGAGCATCCGACTGTGTATGTGTGTGTGCGCCCTGGTGTGAAACAAAACCTCGTTGGTGAGGAAAACCGAGGCAGGATGAGCGATACGGGGGGAAAAACAGCATCCCGTACGGAAGAATGAAAGGAGCATCTCTTTGGAAAAGCGTGGTCGGAAAGTTTTTCCTCCTGTCTGTACGCTCGTATGTGTGCATTCGTAAGTGTGTGTGTTTGGGTGTGTGGGTGAAAGAAAGGAGCCGTGAGCTAGCCATTTATTTCTTTCGGCCGTCAACCCGTACGTGCGCTAATGTGTGAGGTATATAATGAGATGAATATGGTACTGGGCAAGAAAGCGGGAAAGGAAGAAAGCAGGCAAGAGCGGCACGAAAGGGCGAACGATTATACAGTAGCTTTCTCAAGTGGTGGTGGTAGCATTCTGCAAAGGTATTTGTGTAAGAAAATGGGCGAGAAAATGCCGGATGTTTTTTCCGGTACTAATTAGTACAGCGAGAGAACGGGACAGAACGGGCGAGCAAACCAAACACTCGCTCACACCAACACAAACACACAAACACTGGAAACCCCTTTTTTGCTATGTTGCGAGACGATTAATTTATGAGACGGAACCGAAAAAAGGGCGTTCACGACACTCAATACTCGAGGGGTCTCCCCCAGTTGGGAAACAGAAAAGCGGAAGTGCAGGAAAGCGGAAAAGGAAGTGAAAAGCCGTCGAGAGGAGCGGAGAGTAATTGGCTGTCGGTTGGTTTTGCCTGGATGCTGGAAGGAAATGTGACACGGAGAGGTGTGCGGGCGAGTGGGGCAGTATATAATTTGTTGAAACGATAGTCGCTGTAGATGACGGGAAATAAAATGGCGGACACGTTTGGTGACGGGTTTAATGTAATTTACTGTGCAGGATGTAGTGGAACTAGTTTTAGCTACGGTTACGAAAGTGTAGTAAGAAGTATATTGTTTATATGTAAAAATACAGAACGCAAAACAAATCACATGTGAAATAACAATTAATTTTTCCTACCCTTAAGCATAGAAACAACATACTTCTTACTACACTTTCGTAACCATAGCTTTTTTGTCTTTTGTTTTAGAGCATATCCAGGTAAAACGCTTTTGTATGAATTTGTTCGTCTAATCAGTTGACTTATTTTTAATTTTCTTCAAGAATCTAATAAAAGTTCATACAACTTATAAATTTGTATTACAAATTTGAAGGAAATTTTTATAGGATTCTTGAAGAAAATTAAAAATAAGTCAACTGATTAGCCCACTGGCTTGCTATAAAGACTATAATTCTGAGTTTAGATTATTTATTTGGTTTTTGTTTAAAAACTAATAAGAAAATATTATTCCTGTACGCCACTTCTAAACGAATGAAATATGTTTTTTGTTTCACTTTCAATTGTTCTGAAAACAAAACTGCACCAACTCTCCATATAATTTAGTTTCCCACCTAAATATACGATTGCTATTCACTTTGGAATTTACGAGCATAATCACACGTAAACATTATTACGATTCGAGGAATTTGGGAGAATAGAAAAAACATTAAAAATTGATGAAAAATTATTCAGTAAAAATTCAACCATTGTCTTAACATTTATGTTCTCATTTTCAAATTGTTTCAGTCGTAGTCTTATATAGTTTATAAAACAAAATATTTAGAAATATAAAAGCGACAATCACTATCCAGGCATAAATGTTCAATATAATGTTAGCTTCAATTTAAAAGTTACAAGTTCCTATGGAAAAATCTTAGTTAAGAACAAAATCACTAAAATCAACTTTATTATTGAATTGCATTTACTTGAGTAATTTTATTAATACGACGTATAGAAAACTTTTAAATTTAAACCTTTTTCTAATGTAAAGTTATTTTTATAAATGTAGTGTAAATAAATTTAGCAATAGCCAATAATAGCAGTTATCGATGTAGACTTTAGTATTTTACTCTTCTGTGATCGAATCAAATAAATGCCTTTTTTTAATCCTGAAACTGGATGAACTGGAGATTCATCTTCAATTTACCTTTCCCATTTGATGTTAAACGTACCCATAATGGAATATTTTTTAATTTTTTTTTGTTTTCTTTGCCTGAACCATGTTGTTCCACTCGTAGTGAAATCAATCAAAACATTATGCGGCATGCGAGAGGAAGATTTGCAAACGGCACTCGACAGACGATGCGACAGGGTGATTATATCCGCTGCAGACGCATAAATAAATGCATCTTGCATTCAGCGTCGAGCATGACGTCCAACGGTTCGCTACCGTCCTCCTTGACTACCTCGAATAAATATGCCTGCTGGCAAGGGAAAAATAAAAAGGCCCTGCTGGCTACAATGAACCGAAACGTACTGATTGTCTGATGTTTCGTTTGCCGAATTTCCTTTCCCTCATTTGTGTGCGAGATGAGATTACGGTACCACCACGGTGGTGTCACCGAGCTGTGGATGCGGCTCTGCTTCGTATGCACGCTTCTCGGTACGGTTCTCCTATCCCTATTAGTCCATTAGTCATTCAAAATTTCATAACCTCATGAATAGCGCAACGAGCTCCACCGAGCCAGCGGAGAGTGCCTGTGTACGGCTCAACACCGGCGATCCGGTACCGGCTTCGAAACGAATGAGTGTAATTGAAAATGTTGAAAGTTTTCATATTCATCAATAGATTAAATATGAATGAACGGGCTCGGGCCCGGGCGTCGGTGGACGGTTTTGGCTGCTTCTTTTGCCTGCATCTCGACCATGAGCTGGCAGTTTCGGGCCGAGCGTTCCGAGAAGGACCGGAAAGAGATTTTGTTCGACTGCGGGCGATGGAGACGCCTGGTCGCTCGTACCGATTTGATCTCCCTTCGCTTCCCACCGGCATGTGAGGGTGCTAATGGTATTCTGGTTTCTGGCTGTGTATGTGTGTGTGTGTGCTACAGGTACGCAACCAAAGCCGGCAATGATGGATATGAACAATGGGATGCAATGGTAACATCTACATTGGGTTCGATGAAAATGGCCTCCATGCGTTCCGGTCATTTCATTTAAACTTTACGGTGTTCGTCGTACACTCGTGTCGTGTTATTGTTCGATACGTCTGGCTGGTCGGCAATGAGCAGCTCACCGCTAGCAGCACACGAAAGTGCATTTGCAGTTTGGCTATCCGTTCAGAGGCTCCCGTTCCACAAAACTCATTTTGGAGGTCTGAGGACGATAAATCCGGGAAACCTCGGTGGAATGCTCATCCCAAAAACCGGTTCTTATGCTGATTATTTGGAATGTTCGAAATAAGCTTGCACGTTTCGTTGGACCGACGGTGCCTAAAATGATGGTACTTAATAAAGGAATGGCTTTTCGACCAAATTATAGCTCATATTATAGCGAAATCAAGGGAGCAGGGAGAAAATGTTATCAAAACACTTTTTACACAGGCATTAGAATGGTGGACGCGTAGGAAAATGCAAAACGGTCGTTGTATAATGGCCGCTGGTGGTGCTCTTTCTATTCTATATCTGCAAATAATGACACCATCGTTACGAGTGTGAAATAATTTCAAAATTATTGTAATTTATAATTTATAATGTAGCTCATCGTAGCGAGCGTTTGCGAGTTGTGGTTTATGATCCTTCCCACACCAATACCAATGGTGCGGTGGTTTAGTTTAACTTGCTACCTTCTATCCACCGCACAGCACAAACCACACGAATGCTTTATGGCAATTTAATTTCCAAAACGACCGATTTTGCATAAATTCAATTATTGACCACCGACCGTGGTCAACAACGCTTCATCGGCATGGTCATCATCAGCTCGGGCCTGATTTGTGGCTGACCGAGTAATGAACGAGTGCGTTTGAGTGATCGGATAAATGCATTAGCAGCGTAGGATGGGCCAGTAGTGGGTGCATGAACAAAAACTATAAACGGTGCAGAAAAACGAGCCCAGTCGCGGTTAGTTAGTGCTTTTGCCTGCTTACAGGCTAGGCTAGGAATAAATTTAATCATGCAAAATCGATGGAAATTGCAATTGTGCATCGATCTGGTGCTGTATTAGTTTAATTCACAGTGTCATGTAATGTTTAAATTTACATTTAATTCCGATTCTAAGCACCCGGAAGCGTAATCCGTCCATCGGATATCCGGTCGCAGGTGTGAATGTATATTTTTTTTAACATTTAACTTATACACGCCATCCGTGGATGGTGGAAATTACATCAGCATAATAAAGAGGACACATTTGTTTTGGTGAAGCTTATGTCAAAAAAACATTCAAATAAGATAGAAACGTATCATAAACTGACGGGATATGCGGTAGACAAAAGTGAAGTTGAATATAAGAACGAAAACGCATTTCGATCACATAAATATAATGTGTCCTAATGTTATCCTATCTAAATTGTCATTATACAATCTTGTATATAGATCTCAAGATTGTAGAATCACTTAGTTAAAGTTACAAGTGTTAGGTTAACACTTTTGTGTAGACACTTTCGTTATTTATTTGAAACAATTCAATTTAGTTGTGTAAAGTTCGACAATAATCGTACTTCATGTGCAATGATCATATTGGTTAGCATTTAATAGCACAAAACATATAATTTATAATATTGATGATCTGTTTATCAAATTTTATTATTAATTGTTTCGTGAATTATTTTAGAATATTTATTTGGTACGAATATATAACATCATGTGTTATAAAATTGTATAAAGCTATTTTTTTAATAAATTCGATTTAGTTTCACTGATGAAATTTACTAAAATGCTACCAAGATCATTCAATTCTGTTCTCCATTCATGTTCATGCACCGCATTTTTTCCGTAAGGAAATAGCCACCAATCTGCTTGCGTTCAGTTGTTGCTTTCGTCCATCTCCGCTAGTGTCGTAATAATGTCGGATTTGAAGTCCGGCAGTCGGAGAGCAAAAGAAGAGAGCAGAGTAAGATATAAAACGCATGAATAGCACAAAATCGATAGCATTAGGAGAGGTCAGTTTGGGAAGCGTCCCAAAAGCCAACGGACCGTCAGGCAACCGAGAAGGATGGTTGGACAGTGGACGCAAAAAAGAGGAAAAATAATGAGGAGAAGTGGAAAAATAAACCTCTCTGACGACAGTACAAATGAACTCATTAAAAGTTTCAAGTGTTCGTTCGCAGCGGACAGTACACAAAACACACGATCAGCGAGCAAACCGAGAGTGTAACGATCCAAATTAAACTTGAGCCGGACTGTTTTGGTCATTGGTCGAGTTGGCAGTTTGGAGAATTTGGTTTCGTCAGTTTTTTTTAAATATTTTTTAAGTTGGGTGTTGTTTGCAATAGCCTATTATTCCCGGAGGATTAATATGGCTATGGCTTGCGAAGTTGTTGTTTCCGTAATTCTTCTCATCATTAGCATAATTTTGAGTTTCAACAACTTCACGAGTATTCATGTACACCGTTCGAAAGTCCGACCAAGATCATAAATAGACACGTTTCTGGTAGGTGTTTCATGCATTTATCCGTTAGCTATTTTTACATTCACATCTTCGTAACGATATTTTGGCTAATTCTTTTTCTTCATCTGATCAAACACCTCCTTGCGAAAGGCGTCCGTTCTCAGGGGCCGAAGCCCGAATTTTTCCTGGAAGCCCGATTGAAGTCCAATTTTCAAACGTGAATTTGCGTTTGTAACTTGTCCCCGTCCCATTGCCCTTTGACCCATTTGCCAAACCTGCAGGATTCGCTTCTCTTATCCTGCCTTCGATAATCCCTTCGTTTGGCATCGTTATCGGTGGAAAACATGCATGTATGGGTACTTCTCGTTCGCTCCCATTTCTTTATCTCTCTTTCACCCGGTGTGCTCGGTCTAGCATCCCGGCATGAGTTGGCGAGGAAGGGAATGTGGTTCCCAATCGGGGTTCCGGGTCGTTCGAGGCAGCGTTCGTTAGCGTTGTAATGAAATTCTGCCATGCGCCGGTATTCCCCGTGCACGACGACCATTTTCACCACTGTGTCCCATCATGCACTTCCGGTTTCCGCTCGCCCGCCATTTACCATTCGCTCATCGAACGACGACGAAGCGAGCAATTCGTTTTGCTTTGGCGCAGTTCAATTTCTTCATTCGATTGCCTCATACGCCCCGTCGCCAAGGTTTAGTTTTACATTCCGATTGCTCAGGCCTTCCCGCTCCCTTTCTTCACTGTGCCGAGATTAGATGTTTCTCATCGGCAAAAAAAAGTCCGCGCCACGAGGCTTTCCTCGCTTCGCTCGGTGGATTCCACCAACCGTCGGGCCACCAATGGCCACGGAGCGTAAGCCTAAAGCGATGTTATATGTCTTATGTAGATGAGCAATCCCACCGGCTGCATACGTAATATGTGCTTGAGAAGGGCAACAGATGAAGCAAAAGCGGGCGAAATCAAGCGAGAGAAAAAAATGGGAATAAATAAAAACCGCCACATACGCGTGCAGGGAATTATATTTGCTTCCTACTTGCGAGATCCGTTTTTATCATGGCGCATACAGTGGTAAGTGAGTAAGGGAAACATGAATTATATGAGAGACCCTGTACGATATTCTCTGTTTTAATCTTTAAGAAACTCCATGTGCGGTGTGCTGTATGGTGAATGTTTTCCTATTATTATTGTAAAACTGTGATTCCGATTCATGAATAAGTGTTTGAATATTTTGAAATTTTTTTGAATTATTATTTCAATGAATATTGGGATGGAGCGTTTGAAAAAAAATCTTAGAAAAATCTTTTTGAAAGGTTTATGAATAAATAAATGTCTTAATTTTAAGTAGATGATTTCTCATAATATGTTTTAAGGATTTGTAAAAGAATAATCTGATTTTTAAGACGCTCCACCATTCATATTTTACTAAAGATATATGAAACGCTTGGTTTTGGTATTAAAACTGGTAAATATAAACGGATAATAATAACGTATAATAAACGGATATAAAGATGGTAAGGCATAATGGTTTGAATCTTTACAGTTCTGAAGCAATCAGTATAAATGTGATAATACAATACAAGTGCAGCATGTTGATGATAAAAATGACATAACTGGTAGCTGGAATTGTTCGATTGGTAGAAAGAACTTAAACAACCTAGAAAAGCAAAGATTTATGAGAGTCGTGTATCTCTGCAGATTCATGGATGCTTCACGTAGATTCTCTAATGGAAGATTCATGAATGTAAGTTTCAAAAATGATTCATGAGACTCACTACTAGTCGCAAAGGGTTTAACCCTTTGCACGTTAAGGAACTTTAAAAGAACCTACTATTATTCTGTTCCCATTTCCCCGTTTTGGGGTGACTGTCAAACTCATTTTGGTTTCCGTGACAGTGAGCACGAAAAAAAACCGACACACACACACACACACACACACACATGAGCACATTCACCCCATCCACGCGCAGAAGACACGTAAATAAATAAAACTGAAATTGAAGAGAAAGTTGAATAAAAATCAATTTACTTTCCATCTTCCAGCGCGGTCGCCGTGTCGAACGATGACGGCCGGTACTCGGGTTTTTTTTTTCTTACCAAGACTTCCCGATGCCGCAACGGCGTACCTCGGGTTTCCAATGGGTGTAAGAAAAAGGAGGCAACACCACCCACACACCTTCACTCCCCATTTTCGCCCGTTACTTAGCGAGACGCAGAAAAAAAAAGAAAAGTCGAGCTCGAGTCCACACAGCCTCCCGCGTTTCGTGCTGGTGGAAAAATGTACGTGTTGGGAGAAAAGGTGTGAGGGACGTGTGTGTGTGTGTGTGTGGACTGAAATGAAAATTGGTAGAGGCGAAAAAGTAAAGTAAAAGCATGCGGGGTGCTCATACATACTCAAACACACATGAGGGAAGGTACCCCCTTCTGGGCACATAGCAACCAGCGGAAGTAAAATCGCGGTACGGGTGAAAACTTGAGGATGGGTAGAGTGGACGGTGAGAGCGAGAGGAAGGGGAGGAAAATTTGCACACGCGAATCCAATTCGACGTCATCCCGCGCTGGAAGAGGACGAGATGAGCCGAGGAAGGAAAGGGAAAGGGTTTCCTCTGCACACGTTCCCCATAGCCTCTTTCTTTATCTCTCTTTCTCTTTCTCATTCGCTTTTTTTCTCTCTCTCTCTCTTACAAACACACACACACACACTTCAGGATGGTTTCCAACGGTAACGCGCGAATGAAAATCCTTCGTGGTGCAGCACTCCCTTCGCCATCTTCGAAACGTCGCCAGCGTCGTAAACCGTAAGAATCGCTCGCGCGCCTGTTCGAAGCAATAAAGAGCTTTCTCGTGTCACACACCACTACCGACACCATCACGTGGCGTGGATGTGGAAATTTTGCCGACGGCTTTCCATTATTTTAATGACGTCGTGTTGTGAGCGCGAGGGTGGGGGCTGCAGATTGACGAATATATAGGCGCGCGCGCGTGGATGACTGAAGTTGACACCGGAGATGTATGTGACAAACAAACACACATACACACACACACACACATAGTCATTCTCACTCAAGTGTGTGTGTGTGTGATGGTGGAAAAGAAAAGCTCTCCGGTTGCTTTGGTTCATTTTTAGTTGTTTTTTTTGGTGAGCGTTTCTGCGTCAAGAAGCTGGAGGTTTTGATTGCAAATGGCAGTTGGTTGAGCTCTTTACCCGTCTTTCTTCCTTCCTCTCTTTCGCTTCAGGATGTGTGAACGCACATGTATGTGTGTGTGTGTGTGTGTGTGGTACAAAATTTGCAAAATTGAAAAGCGAACCAATAAACGGATTCTACCCCCTCCGGGTTGGTAACGAGGCAATATCGAAAACGAGTCTCGATTGAAATACGAGCGATTCGATGAGAAATCTTATTACCACTGGCATGCACATCGTGAGGTTTGAGTGGTTTCTTCGCGTGCGATGAGTGGGTTTTCAGCCTGTTCCGCTCATCCTGAAGCTGTCGGATGTGGTTGCTTCAATTATAAAAGGTTAAGTTGGATGGACGTAAAAAATCTTCAAGATTCGAAGTCAAATTCGCAAATGTTAGATTGGGTAGGAAACATTTCTTCTAATATTCTTTATAAACTCCACACAACTTCTAGAATAACGTATTTTGATAAACTCTTCAGTCTTTAAGGCAGGAATAATATGAAAACAAACAAGAAAATGGAAATAACATGATGGTTAGAGAATTCATAAAGGCTTTTCAATTAAGACGGTATAGCCAATGTTCCTGCATAAAATAATCGAAACAGCAGCATTCAGACATAATTTAATTTTGAGCAGACATGAAATTCTTTACCAATAACTGGAACTTCAACAATTTAATAGATATTAACCTATTTTTGTCAGCGATATCCAAGAGAAGGAAAATGACAGATACACCAAATTTTGAGACCAAATTTTTATTTATAGAACATACTAAGAGCTTGTAAATTTTTCCCAGTCAACACATTTGAAACATTGAACAGTTTAAAATAAGCAAGAAAAAAAAACATCCTACATTATTATTAACTGTTAAATAAAACAAAACTGAAGTTTGATGCAAGAAAAAAATAATCCGCTGCTTTTTAATTCTGGTGGTAATGAGATCAAATGCGACAATAAACAGGAGTAAGTATGATCGTGCCTCCGATTCTGGTAATTGATTTAGAAAGCCATAACAAATGTCGTACGATGAAGTGAAAGCGTATTTCAGATGGCTGTCTGTTTCGTCAATCCTTTTATTTTGTAGCCTTTCAAACAGACCACTAAAAAGTGGTGATCGTAAAGCCCGCCATACTTGCCGGAATCTGGAGTTTTAAAGACCGCGTGGAAGACAACATCCAGCCAGCCCGACAGTAAAGTCGAAGCGACGGACAGCGAGTGAATGTGACGACTTTAAACACATCTCTCGAGCCCTCTTCGTTTGACCTTCCCCGAAATGGTACGCACAGCATAAAGTGATGTTTTACGACAGACTTGAACCGGCTTGTCTCCGTCGTTGGGTGGGAAAACTGCCAAACCAGCGTTAGCGAGGTGGGAGAAACTCGCTCGTTTACACACAGGTGCTGACCTCAATCGAGAGGACTGTCATCGTCCAAGGACGCCGTAGGGAAGCGTGTCTTCCCGACTGGTGGTCGATCTTAGTCGGTCATCATATGTCCCGCCTGACTCGACGTATTGTTCACAGTCATGCCGCGGTCGGTCGGTGGGTCGGACAGCGTGTTCGAATTCTGCGAACGAAGGAATCGTCAAACGTATCTCGTGTGAAAACATCCCGGAGGCTTACGCAGGCATTCGCAAACGCTTCCGCACTGGAATGGCCTGAACGACTCAACAACGAGGGTGAGAAAGAAAGAGAGCGGGCCATATATTTTGCCATTCTAAAGCGGTTAACCTTTGAAAAACCTTCGCAAGCGGTTGGGATGCTCCCACGAGTCGTCTGGCACTTGTGTATCGAGGCCATGAGGCCGTAGTTTACGTAGTTTTCCCACAAACACACGCGAAGTGGGCGTAAATCGAAGGTGAACAAAAGGGGAAACTTCAGCTTTAACTCGTGCGAAAAACGGATGCAACGAAAAGGATGGTTGCGTTGGTTTTGTGCTAAAAAAAAAACGGAAGGGTATGCCACCCGGACGACAACGGCGGTCAGTGTCGGAGCGTTTTACGCGAGCAGGCTATTGCGAAGGAACATATGCTTTCGCTTGACCATCTTTTTTGTTTATTTGCCCTTAAAGATATCGTCCGCCCTGGAACGTTATATCTAGCGGCGTTTAAGAGCAGCTAGTAAAGAGCATCTTTTCCAGTCTACCTGCGTTTGAAGACCGAAGTTGGTTTACTATTATCGTCGCACGTCGCCCGCGATGGGAACCGTATGATCGATTGAGGCTGTCGAGGAACGAGCTTCAAAGGTTACTTTGATTGGGTTGGGTGCCTTAAAGTAGCTTTAAAAGAGGGAACGTTGAGGAATCGTATCGGTTGGGTAGGTGCAAGTTTGGTTTGGTTTGAATACCTGAACATTGCTGACCGAAAAGGTACTTTAATATTACGGTGGGTGTGTTGCGGGTTATGTGAGTTTCTGCTCTGATAATTGTCGAGGATTTTAATAATATGTCTTCATTAAGTAAGTGTGAAGGCGTCTCACATAAGATTACAGGTTTGACTGTATATTTGAACAGTATATGGAATATTTTAATAGAAATATTTCAATGTCAAATGACTATATCCTGGTTCCTTTAAAACGTTATAAAAGAATATTACAAATGTAAAGATCTAAACATTTAAAATCGAATCCTTAACTTAGTTATAGAAGAATCAATCCTTTCAAAAATTCTTTTTTAACTCAAATAAAGCATATCTTTTATGTGCCGTTTCAAAAATATGGACCAAAATCGTCTTGAAATACCGGCAGGCTTTAATGTTTATTGACACAATTTTCAACCATATTGATCCACTTCTGTATATAAAATACTGATAAACAATTTGCGTTTTTTTTTTGTAACTTAAAAGGTTGCTGATAAGCAATAATCAAATAAATGTTTAGTTACGTTTTTTTTTTCAAATCATGAATTTAACATGCATCATTGTCACTTAAAGGGAAACATTTGATTGAAAATTTTAAATTTATCCATAAAATAGGAATTACATTATCAATTTGGTATTCATCAAAATTCATTACGCGTACCTATCATTATGTGCAGAAAAGGTTTGTTGATAGCATCGCTCATCTATTGTTTATGTAAAAAATAATATAGATTGTGATCGAGCGATGATTCGTATTTGTCAAAACATAAAAAATTGATCGAAAAAGATGAATAATACATATTTCCAAATATGTGCTGTGATTGACTTAGAAATTCTGCCTGTTTGTCTTCGTCAGTTTTAAATTAAGGCTTGTAAAGTGTCTTCCTATTTTTTAGACTCTTATAATTTGTCAATGCCAATAAACGTTTTTTATAAAAAAAAGTAATTTTTTTTTTCACCGTTAAAATTTTACTTAGTTTTTATATTTATTGCTTTTTCCATGGTTCAAATCTAGTAAAAGAATTCAGAAAAAGTACTTTTAAATTAACATTTATATAAAATCCAAGAGTAAAAACTCAGGTCCTTTAATATTCGATCTATTGGAGCATATGATTATATATTTTTATATATTATATAGAAAACTGCCACTCAATCAGATAAATAAACACCACATAAAGAACCATTGTGTGAAAATTTCAAAACAAATTTTCACGATTTAATTAAAAGCACACAATAATTGAAAACCAAAATCCTTGAATAAATTAGTGCCAACACTTTTAGTCCACTAGCCCGATGCGACGATTGTTATCATTCGCTTTGGATGATTAAATTTCATGCGCTTATAAGAGCGCATCGATTGGGACATTTTCGTTGTTTTTTTATTCGTCGCTACAAAAAAGTCGCTTCATTAATCGCGAGCCTCCAAGGCGGAGGGATTGAAACACGACGGGAAATACAGCACAACGATAATAATAAACCCCGGCAAGCAATCAGATGGAAGCCATAATGAAAGTAATTTCCCTGGTCATCGGGTTCGGCTCGCTGCTTGTCCTTTGCCGCACCGTCGTTTGGAAAAGTCATTTCCACCGGATTCGCGCAGTGGTGAAGGAAGTTCTTTCTCTCCCGCTCGAGCAGCAACACGCAATGGTGATGACGGTGGCGATGGAATTTAATTGTGTCGCCATCGTCCGAACGATGCCGTTTTAAAAACAAAATGCCTCCGCTGACTTTGATTTCATGCTCTGGGACTGCCCCTGCGGGTGTGGGTTTATTTTTCATCCACGCTGACCACCACCCTTACCAAGCAGCTAGATGCCACCGACATGCAATATTAATTTCCGCCACTTTTCCGCAACCCCCATCCATCCCTCGAAGCCCACACGCACACAGTCCTGTGTCATTTCCTTTTTAATTCTGTTTGCCCCCCGGTCCAATCGGATCGAAGCATCCCTTCGCGGTGGTGCGGATTTCCATCGACGCGTGGACGAGTGTTTTTTCCCTAGTTTGTTTTCCTTCTGAACGCGCCCGTCTCGACGATGTTTTTTGTTGTTGTTTTTGTTCGTTTTCCGTACATTTTTTTTTATCTTTTTGGTGCGTTTTTTTATGTTTTTAATATCACTTTATACCGCTTACCCGATGACAGGACGACAAATGGACGAAACACAACTGCGAATGGTTGGTGAATGGTGATAGAAAAGGATGCCGTGGGTGGTGCGCGCCACCCAACACTGAGGCAATCCGTGAAGTAGTACAGCGTTCCATGCTTCAGCTCCCTGTGTCTGTCTGATTCGCTGTATAATTAAATTGAATGGGGTGCTCTTGATTATGGAGTGAATCGTGCGTTCGTTCGGTGGCGTTCGTTCCGTTTCATGGGGAACGGGGAGTTGCGTGGGGTTGCGCAGGCAGCATTTTTCATGCACAAATTTCATCCCCATCGTTTCGCGAACTTTTTCGCGCCACGCAGCGAAGTGAAACATTAGTTCGTCCGAAACACTTTTTTTTTCATTCTCCGTTTTATTATATTTGCAAATGAGGGCGAAAGAGAACGAACGGGAGGGACGTGGAAGCTATGAATAAAAGACAAAATAGGAAAAATAAAACAACAGGGATAGAAACGGGGGAGAGGTGGAAGTTTGTGAAAATTTTTGCACCATCAATGGGTGGAGGGTTGGGCGGGAAGTTTCTGTTCGCTTCTTTTAATGGAAGGATGTAATTTGAATTTTAGATACACATAGTATTTTTTTTCTCTGTTTGGTACATTTTGTTGCACAGCCAACTTCTCTGCACTCCGTTGGTGGGTAGCTCCACTCTTCTCTTTCTTGATTTCGTTTTCACTTCGTGCGCAGCGGATACTTCGGTATCCTCCCTGCATTTTCTTAATTGGATTTTTAATGAGATCGTCCCAAGTTTGCTGCCATTACCACCTCCGGGCGTGTTCAGCGGGATATATTTCTGTTTTTTTTTCGCTCGAAAAAAGAAAGCGTGCAATACGATCCGTCAAGCAAACGGAGTGTGTGTGTATGTGAAAGAGAGAGAGAGAGAGACGACCACGGGAAGGGTAGTTTCTTTTCTTATTATTTTATTCATTCCATGCTTCGGAAGTGATAGGAAAACATCGATACAGTGCGTCGACAGAGCCCGACCGGGGAGGGAATGGTGTATTGGGTGGGAAATGGTTTTTATTTTTCCGTTCGCCCTTTTTGAAAGTATGTTCATCGAACGGAAAGTTCATTATCGTCGTCGCTTGCCGAGCGACGGTGCTAAGGACGAGAAACAAGGACGCGATGGCGATGGAGAAATTTAACTTTTTCTCAAGTGGTTTAATCTTTCGCCGGATTCGCCTAAGCCATTAGATGGGCTGCTGGATGGTGCAGCATTTGTTCAAGTTTGAGATTAGTTCCATTTTTGTTTAATATGATACTCAAACAGATCATTTTCCTTGCGTGTTGAGCGAAGTTTGCAGGTGGATCTTAATCATGTTATCGTAACGATGCGAACAAGTCTATTTAGAATTATTAATTTGACTAAATAAATTTTACTACCATTTCAAAAAAGAAAAACATTATAACATTATAACAATTGAAGCAGGTTTGTAATAAAATCATGTACTTTTAAAATTCAAATTTCATCTTATCGAATACCTCGTTCATTATCTAACCCACATTAATTTTATTAATCCAATCAATCCAACCAATTTTATTATTCCTCTATTTCTCGTCATTTATAATAATCTAAATCAGGTTGAAAAGTGTGAAAAAGATGAAAATGCTGCACCAGTTTAATGTTGCATTAATCTTTGAGAAGGAAATTTTGCTGTGTTCTGCGTGAAGAGTGATTAAATTGTTGAATTTTCAAATGATAAATGGTCAAAATGAACATAGTCATTACTTGTTCAATTATTGAATCCTATTTTGGTTCAACACTGATTAAAATTTTTATCTCATATCTTTTTTTTCTCATACTTATTGCATTCAAAAGTTGGATTTCAATGCATTTCTTTCTTACGAATCAGGTCAACTAATAGAAATAAGTTTAATTAGTACATTGTGGGTGAGAAATTCATTCACTCAGAATATCATTATCGCGAAATGTTTGGCGAAGCATTTCACAAAGATCACGAATATTATCACGAAAAACATCGCGATGACGATTTTATATTATAACGTTATCATATTAAATAAGAGAACAACTACAGCAATAGATAATCACAAAAAAATACTGATGATACAGGCAGGATTGAGGAAGGAAACATATTTTTCCTATTTAAATGAGTCAAAGCATGTCATATTCATTTACGGTATGTTAGAGTATCCAAATTTTATTTAAAAAAAGCTACTAACAATGTTGAGGTTGTGAAAAAGCTTGAACGATTCGGCTCATGTAAACCACTCCAGTTACATTTTCATACTTGAACCCATTCCATAAGGCAAATGTGTATGTAATGATATTGAAACAACGTTTTTCTAGTCGTATGTGAAAGGATATCACACTCGTTCTTTGATCCTGTTGCGCATTCTTGCAGCCGTGGTCGAGCAACAGCTCAAATCCATGCTCCCACTGGTGTGGTTAGTTCTCATCGTTTTGCGCGTTGGAAGTCGGAATAAAATAACAATCATATCAGCGGTATAACAATGTGGAATAATACGGCATTTCTTTCGGTTTCTTCGTATTGAAAGCAAAGCATCTTCCCTATTCCGTACGTACACGCCTCGTATATTATCTTTCGTGCGAAGATATTTGCTTCACTCGTTTTTGCTCATGTGTCTGGCAGGATAGATCGGTTGCCACGGCAACCGAATGGACCAAGGAGTGCTACTGGGCACTGCGGTGTGCTTGGGTGTTCGTGCAAGATATCGCACCATTTACCAAATTTCAAGACATTACACTGCTACACGGCGCTGGAAGGCATTGTCCGGGCGAGTATGTAAAAGCAGAGAAGAAAAGAAAAACGCATTCTCCTTCGTCCCCGTGTTTCTGGCTAGCTCTAGCGCTAGACAGCCAACCAAACACAACACTTCGCAAAAGTGATTGAAACGAGTAAACTAAAGCGCACGGAGCACCAGCGACGGGTGCAAGTGGTACAAATGTAAGGCATAAAAAATAAAATCGACAGCGAATCAAAATAACGAGATTGTCTTTGGGCGTCCTGATGCTTACGGTTCGTCCACGGCGTTTCTTAGCCTTCGCATCCGAAAGGGCTAAGTCATGTTCGCTCACACGATGCCGAACACGCTTGCTTGGTTTGCGAATGTAATCTGCATATCCAACCATGGTCGCTGGATTCGCTTCAGTTCAGATTTGTCTTACGTACGATACACTCAAACACACGCATGAAGAGCATGCACACGCCGGCAAGGCACTCCTCTCCAGCTCGGAAGACTCGTTTCAGACGAAACTTGACATTTGGAGAATGTTCAGATTTTTTTTCTCAGTAACTTTTCCATACCAACGTCGTCCACACTAATCTCTAACCTTTGCCTCCTCTATCGGAAAGGTCCTTCAAAACCCCCTCAAGCGGCACAAGGAGCGTGTAATGTGAAGTTAAAATTAATTGAATTCACCCGGAGTCACGAAACTCATTCCATCGTCCTTTTTAAAATGACAATATGTCTACCAATCCTAAGAAGGAATAAATCTATATTCGAAAGGTTGCGCAGAGAATTAATACTGAAAATTAAAACTCACATAAAAAATCGAAAACACGGCTCGCTGATTGTGTCCTTCTCAAACAATCGCTCATTCTAGAGGTTCTTCGAAAACATCCGTTTTAGTCACCCTTTCTGGGCTACGGCCAGGCATTGGAGTTGAATAAATCTAAGCCGCAAAGTGAACGCGTGCACAAAATCGAACCGACCCGGGTTGAGAAGCTCGAAACGTAAAAGATGTACCTCAGATAACGTGGACGATTAATCACCCTTGGGGTAGGGCTTGGTAGTAGAAAGCAACCTGGGTGGCACGGAACCGGAAGTAACAAACGATGGTAAGAGCAGAAGGATATTCCACTTTTGCCACGGCACGACGTTTTACTTGAATTTTTTGTTGCTGTTAGCCGAAGTTCCGACACTTCTGCTTCGCTTATCTCGATATCGATTTCGATTCCGATCGCTACTAATCGGTGAGTCTCCGACAGAAAGCGCACTCTAAGGGCCAGCCGGACGATCCGGTTGGGATGGGAAATTTACTTTTTCTAAACGAAAGGTTTTTAATTTTGCTAAAGACTGCTACCGAGTCGTTTCTTAAAGATTGGTTTCAACGCGGATTAGATAAAGGTTTATTGGGGTGCTTGGAATTTTGCTAGCTTATTTGCAATGATCAATTCAATCACATTAACAATCAATACAATTATTTTAAAATGGCAAAAAATATAAAATAAAAATAATATAAAATATTTATGTTAAACTGCAAAACTCATCCACATCTAAACAACATTTCTATAAAATACTGGAGGTTACTTTCTGCCTCAATAGTTGTTAAATAAAACGTAATTTCCAAAAATATGCCGTAAATAAGAACAACTCGAACTATTTTTGGAAGAAAACAACAGGCAGATAAAGAACCAAAGGAAAAAAATTGATGGTTTTTAAAAAAATAAGATACGCTCAAGTATGTGAGTACGTTTAAGTATATTTTCAAAATGCCAAAAATCGTTAATAGAATAAATCGTAAATTTGAACCATATTTCCACAGTTTTTCTGGGTTATGATAGTATGTTGGAAAACCTATAAGTTAAGTGCATACATTGTGTTATATGCAATCAGCAATGGTAATAAGTTGCATCGTTGTATAGTTGAATATGACTTTCAGTTTTACGTTCCCCCCGCGCTATTTGATACTTTTTCCCACCTGAAAAAAGTTCCGTCCTGTTGGCGGGATGAACCAGCACACCCGGTATCGGAAGACACAAAATCAATTCAATAAATATAATTAGTTTTCCATTTCTTTCCAGCCACGGACGATACACCGGAACGATATGGCAGTCAGCAAGTGCAGGAAATGTAGCTCGATGAAGAGTTTGAAAGCCGGTGTGCGGGGGGAAAAATTACATTAATTGACCCCCGTCGGACCCCGTCATTAAAATTAAATACCAGCCTTACGTGCGGACTTTTACAATGAGTGCCTTCTACTCTTCCTAGGAGTTCAACGTATTTCTGTTGTTGTTGTTGTTGATCTATATTGTTCTTTGCAACGTACAACGGGGGAAGGACCATGTCAGTTTAGACCGACAATCGGTGCTGTTCGTGTGAAAGGGAGCCAACGAATGTAGAGTGTAGGTTGATGATGGTAGGGAAAGGATTTAAAAAATCGATATTTTTATTGTTTGTGGTCGAGTTCTTTCACATGACAGAGTGAGAGTAATTATGACGAACGAATTGAAGCATGGAGGTAGAGTGAAACCTTTAACAAATTTATTTTTCCTTTGATACTGTTGTGGCAATCAAACAACTTTTTTTGTCAATGTGAAGAAATTGCTTAAGAACAAACTTTTTTATGTTCCTTTGAAAGCTTATTGGTGAGCAATTTATCATCTAGTAATAGTTTTCTAAAATAAAATATTCTTATACATTATAATATAACATAATTTATCTATTCTGTTATTAAAAGGTGTGAAAATACTAAAAGGCAAGAGAAGGGATTCATTGCTCAAACAACAACCGTCTTTAAAAACCGAAACTTTACCGTCTTCAATGAGTATTTTTTGCTGCAGGTTTATGATCTTCAACCGGCATCATTAATAACAATGATAAACGATAAAACTGCATCCAGTCCAAAGTTTGCGTCAAAGCCCCCCTCTGATCCCCACGCTCCTTCGGTCCTAAAGGCGGTCGAGAAGCTCCATCGAAACAAAAACGGGTGCTTTATGAGCTTTCTTAGTAGAGGAAAATCAGCAGCAGCAGCACCACCACCAGCTTCTACTTTTTCAAGAAGCTGCTAGGAACCCGCCAGAGTCCAGCTTGGGGCAATGGTATTTTTGCTTTCCGCGTCTTGTTTCAGCACGTCACGGCCACTCTACGGTAGATGGAACCCAAAAAAGGTCCCACTGGTGCATAATTTATGCATCATCCTCTTTTGTCGCTGTCGTGCTCAAAAGCACCCAAAACCAACACAAAAACGGTGAAATGTAAATGAAGAAAAACTACACCGTGTATGTGTATGCTGTGTATGCTGTGTGTGTGTGTGTGTGTGTGTATGTGTGTGTGTGAGAGAGGAGGTGAGCATAAATAAACATGATAAATAAGAAAATAACTATGGCAAAATCATTTTCACGCGAGGACCATCCTTCGAGGTCACTTATACCAGGTTGGTGGTAATGACTGTCCAACTGGCTGCCCGGAAAACGAACAAACTAAACAATGTGCCCCATTCCAAGGGCCTGCACGATCCCAGGGTGCAGTATTTCACATTAGTGTGGTTGTATCGTTCGTTCACACATCCTGTAGAGGAGGGACGTACGGAGAAACATTTTTCATTGCGAAGATACACATTTTTAAAAACTTTCCCATCCCGACGAAAACACACAATATTGGGTGGTGGTTCCTTTCGGGATGCATCCAAGGATAAACCGAAATACTGCACGGTACCGGAGGGTACTCTTATACGAAAAATCTACCAGTATGTGTATTTTTAAATTTTGTTGTTGTTGATTTCTTCTCGAAACATATTTGAGAATCTTTTTTCTGATCCAGTGTCGTTCCTTCAACCTTTGTTAAAGTTTTAATCTCATCTACCATACCGGGATGGTTTCTTACTTGCTTTGTTCTTCTTTTGGTTCTAGTATATGATTGTTTTCGTGGTGTCAGTTTGTTATGTTTCATGAATGAAAATCGCTAATGATGCGCATGTTTTTATTTCCAAAAATATAAGCTATCAAAATATGCTCGTACGAGGTTTTTTGACCGTTTTTATATGCGCAGTGGATAAACACTGTCCTCTGTATCATTCAATGTACCAACTTATTTAGTGCAGTACAGATTGTTTTGTTTCGTTCGTCAGGTCAGATACGAATCTTCTTATTCCTTTTTAAAACCCCTTTGTTGGAATTTGTCATAGGGATATCAAGTGTAGGTAATATTTAGTGGATAGGACGAACTACAAGAATTAATCCAGAATGAATTATGCAAATGAAAAAAATGATTTAAAAAACAGCTTTGTATAGTTAATATGGCTTTGTAAATAAAACCAGTTTTTATTCAAAATACACGTGCAGACAAACAAAGCAGAATTAAAGAAAAATTTTCGATGTTGCATGAAACTAAATGTTTATTTCAATTCGAGTAATCAGACTCGTGGTTTTAGATGAAAACTAATATATTTTTTAAGCTGTAAAATTTAACATTTATTTATTTAATTAATATCTCTAAATAACCTTCTCGCTCACAAGTATGCCTTAACACATGCTTTAATAAAAAAAAAACAGTTTGATCGACGAAACATCTGGAGAAACTGTTATTAATTCTAATAAAATATGAATATGAATGAAACATATGAAATAACTCTTAAAAATAAAACCATTTTAAAATGTAACAGCACACATGAAATAAATATATAAATAAATCTGAAAACCCGAAAATGAATCAAATTTAATAAAGACAATAGTGTCAACAATAAGTAATGATACAACGGTTCGGTGGAACAAAATATGCTTGAAAACATGCAGAAACCGACCAAAGGCAAGTGAAAGAATGGGATCGGTGCCAAAACGTGTGAGATAATGCAACTTCTCCATCGTCGAGTCCACCGTTTCGTGTCAAGCCATCGCCAGCTCGCGTCGTATAGGTGGAAAGCAATAATAAAATATAGGCGACAGATTTTGCGGTCGTTCGAACGAGTTACGACTGGCGGAGTTCCTCCAAACCTTAGCTTGTCGTCTCTAAAGTCGCACCACTACCACCATAGTCGTATGAAGATGATGGTTGCTAGGATGGTAACGGATGATGCCGGCAAAATGTGTGAAATTAGTGTGCCATGGAACGTGGATTTCGTGATGGGGGCGATTCCGCACAGGCATGATGATGAAAGATTTCAATTCAACCTCTCCCGGGGTGGAAATGACTCGCGGGTCCCTCCAGGTCTAGTTTTGCAGAGCAAAAGGAAGAAAAAAGATCAAATCTGTCTTGCTCACACCCAATTGTGGGTGATCAGTTGGGCTGAGTTGGCCGATATGAAAGCTTGGCGCGAGTGTGAAAGCTGATGAAAAGTGCTGGTGTAACCAGTGAAACATTTCGATACCCATGTTAACTTCGGTGGTGCGCGGTGGAAGCCGGGCCGAGAAATGGGTTCCGTTTAGTGGAAAGACTTGTTTTCATCGAGCATGTACGCGTGTGTGTTCATGTGAGTGTGTGTATTCGTATGCATGTGTGTGTGAGAGAGAGAATGGAATAAGAAATACGAGAAGCTGAAGAACCGGTAAGCATAAATATGAACATATTATGAAGGCCTTGCTTGGAACGGGGCCGAGAACCGAACAACAACAGCACACCATCGCAAAACTCAAAAAACGAAAACCGAAGTTCTGCGAATCTTGGCAAAGTGAAATTTTGTTGGATACCCACTTGCGACACACACTCATGCACCCTTCGTTTCTTGATTTTCGCATCCTTCTTGCCGTCGAAGCAAGCGTAGAAAGTGGAAAGTTTTGTCATTATTCATTCAACGGGACACATACACATACATGGTTGGATGGCGAGAAAAGGACGTCGTCACCGGTTTCCTCCTCTTCTCCTCATGCTCGTGGCTAAGGTGGGTTGGGGCAACTGAGGACGTAGTGTGCTCGCATAATTGAAATCTCAAGAGTCAGTTTTCTCAATATGAAAATTGGTTTTCTTCGCAAACGGAAAGCCTGGACCGAAACGCGTGGAAGAGGTTATTTGACCGTTGGGTGTGAAAGAAAAATTGTGCACACCAAACTCTCTCTCTCTCGCTCTCTCTATCATACTCTTATACACATACTAGTGTCGATTTCTTCAACATACTCTTAAGAGCGGCCGCATAGAAAAATAGTTACCTGGAAGCGTTCCAAGAGAGCGTTCCAAGAACGTACATAATCCTTGGGGATGCCGGCGGGTTGAGGGGATGAAAATTGGGAGGATGTAAAATTGTTTTTCTCACCACTTTCATCGCGTTTTCGGTAGTGATGGTGATGATGAGTGCGACGGCAACTCGGTAAGCTCAGTTTGTCAACAAGTGTACAATTCATTACGGAAATTCCTCCCGCTGTTACAAGAGATTGGTCGTAAAGTGATGTATTTTATGGAACAAACATTTGCCAATCGGAATGGTGCTGGTAGTTTGTAGACAATTTATAGCAGAACATTTTAAAAGATGAGGAAATTTATAGAATTCTGATCGTTAATCGATACTAAATAATAACGATTGCAACGATTATTCGGCTTTCTCTTAGCTCGAATCGTTAATCGATCGAAATGATGGTTCAATTGATTCGGTTTAATGATATAATGTTAATAGACTGTTTGCTCTTTGCTGTAAATGATGCATCATTAATTTCAACAAATATTTAAAGCACACTGATAGTTGCGCTACGCTTTTTACTACTTTTATTTAATGATACCAAACGTTGGTTTGTTGCGGCATGGCTTCTTCTACCTGGAGAAACCAACAAATCGACATCTCATCGACCGCACCCAGGTGCCCGGGTGGAGCGGTATGAATAATTGATGTCCTTTCTTGCGGTTCGCTCCGACGGGCAAGGGGACTGAATAATTATGACACACGCTCATTTCTACCCCAACCAAGTGCCGTGTGGAAGGAGCGATGGAAATGTTGGATGATTATCGCATGCAACGTCAAAAACCCATCGAACGGTGCATATTATCGCTAGAGCCAAAGGGTAGACTCGCCCGAAGAAACCTTCCACGAGCATTGTTATTAGAGTTGAAACCGGACTAGGATCGGCTCGAGAACGGATGAGCCGTACCGGACGAGGACGTCGTCGTTCGTTACAAATGAAGAAGGAAGCGTCGTAATACTGGACTGGATCTTCCTCCCTTCTCCAATTCCGGCGTCCGGATAAGAGGAAAGGAGTTTCCAAAGTGCTACCTCGTCCGGCAAGACGTTCGATACTGGAGAACGCATTCGCCTCGTATGACACGGAACGGTCGACAAAGCGGCAAAGGGTTTTTGGGGGTAGCATATTGATCGATTATACATGCTGTTATTATACATCGCATTCTCGGTTTTCTTTTATTTTTTCGGGCGACTAGAGTCGAGGGGCACCATAGACGCGAAATGGGAATGGCACAAACAAGTCGCTCGTAAACATGAAATCACGTGGTGTAAAAACCTCGTGGCGTCATAAAAAAGCCACAGGACACTTGACGGTGACAGCGTTGCCAGCGAAGCAGCGCGTTGTTGTCGTTTGCCGCGCGTTTGGCATGGGAGATATCCTTTGCACGGGTCGGCACGAAGAGCCAGTGGAGGGAGTGCGGCGATCGCTACGAAGAGCAAGCTCGTTATTTACATTGAAGCGTAACGTTCTGGTTTTTTTGTGTTTTTTATTTATTTGGGCAGGTTACATAGACACATTTACAAAAAAAAAAACTAGTTAGCAGCAAGAGATTATAATTAAAGCCTAGCATAACTGATCAGTTTTTAAATTTACCAATTAAGATTTCGGTATCACAGTTTTTTTTTGTTTTCATCTGTTTCAATATTGTAAAAATAATCGTAAGTTTTAACTCACGATCACGAAAGCAAACAAAATGGACTAAAGATTAAATGTTGTTTTTCAAAACAATAAAAAGAAATTTGGGGAAAATAGCATGTGGACTCTTTCGAGTAAATCTGCTCAATTTGCTTTCGTTTCTTGACGCTAAGTGTTTTTTTAATATTAAAACAACTGTGTAAACTTAATTAACCGTATTTCTGATACATGGTTTAAAAAAAAGATTCTTGCAATTTTGTTTAAAGCTTGCAATTACTTAAAGCTACTGTATTGAATTGGTTCGTTCGCAATCGGTTTCACACCAGTTAATATACATTGTTTTCCTTCTTCTCAAGAAGCACATAATAATGGTAGGGTCATTTGATTATTGGTTTCTTGCAAAGGTGAAGAAAACAACCCAAAGATCAAAACCAAAATTTAAAATTTTGAAACAAATACTTAAATACTAAAACTGTACGTTAAAGTTTCTGGAATTTGTCAATGAATACTGCGAAATGGTGTTGCATAGTTTCATCTATTTCTACAAAAAACTACACTAGTATTCTATTATTGAAAAAAATACCGGTTTGCTAGGAAATTCGTTTTGTACACTTTGCTGCCATTATGTAAAACGAGGGTGTTACTTTTCGTATATTGAAGGATTTTTAATTTCTATTACTATAACACCAATTAATAAATAAAGCAAAAACGTATCAAACAGTGTAGGTATTTCTGAATGAACCTGACCCAAAGCAACGTGTTAAAAAACCGCTAACTTAGATATCTTGCTTTCTCGAGTTCATTTCGTTCGTGCAGCCATCATTATTGTCAGTTTTTTTTGCTCTCTAACGAACGCGGCCCTTTGTACCTAAAGTAATGCTTGCCCCCAGCCACAAGGAACGGGCCCTCCGCCTTGGAAGCGTACACTAACGTTAGTGAAAGCTGTGAGGCGGCCTAGTGGCACAACACCACCCACAGTCCCCACCCATCCACCTGGTCCGCCCGACGCACGGCGATGAAATCGGACGCGAATCGCATCGTGACAGCGATTGGTTTATGAGCTTTGATTCCGTTTCTAGGTCGTCGTTTTAATTTATTTACGTAAAATGACAACCACAAAAATAGAGAAAACAAGAAACCCGGAATTGCGCCCAGTGCCAGCGTGAAGCGTGTCTTGCTGTTGGCTTGTTTTATTTTACCCGGGCGATCTGTGGAGGTTTTTTTTTTCGTCAGCCTCGGGGGTTGTATTTTGGTCGATAGGATGGGCGCGTGCATAAGAAATGGTGAGGAAATTTGATTGATTTTTGTGGTTTTGTGGCATGCCAGAGCGTCTACTGGCGGAGCGCTTCCATGCCATACGGTGGAGGCTTTATGGTATCGTTCGTGCCGTGTGTGGTTCGGTGGTTTTGCGGTCGTCCCCGTTGAAGGGTAGCTTTTTTCTTACCACCTCTTAAGAGGTTTCATTTAGCCTTCCGATGGTAAATAAGTCCTCGTTTCGAAATGTATGGCTAAGGAGTGTGTTTTTCTTTTGCGTTTTGTGTATGTGTGTTTGTGTTAGTGGAGCGCCTCAAACAATCTAACGATTTGCGTTTTAGCGTAGTGACATGGGCAGCACCCCCTTCCCGAAAAAGGATGCGGTTTTGTGGTTCCTTCGATTTATGGTTGCAAATTTTATTTTACTATTCGGTGACGACATTGTGTGGGGAGTTTAATGTTGAAGAATTTGTTTGATGTAACAAATATATTTAATTTAGTTTATTTATTTTCATTTAATTTCTTTAAAAAAAAACAGTTTACGCTACCTTCGTAGATAGAACGCCGAGTAAAAGATGACACACCGTTCTTACCTGCAAAAAAAAAAAATAGGAAAGAAAATGTTTGTAATTACAAATGGTGATTTATAATGATAGCATGACATATCGTATTCGATCATCGCCAAATACAAAGCAGCATTGCAATAGAGAACACTTCTTTGAATTCTTCAAGCGCTCGATCATGGAGAAGCTTATTTGTAGCTTGCTTAGCACACATACTAGAGCTTAATACCAAAATCAGAAAGTAAATCCCGCGTAAATGGCACATTCTTTGTGACCTTGCACACGCGCGGGCTTGCACATGATAGCATTCCGCAAAAGAGGAAGCTCGATTGAGTAGTTCCTGTAAGTGGCTGCTCGATATTCATGATAAGATGAAAGGCAAAGGAAAGAGGCTTTTCCTGGAACGCAGCAGTATCAAGAGCGCGTGAGTGTGACCGTGGTGAATGGATCATTCCGCTGCACCGGAATAATGATGTATGCAAAAGCAGCTCCTTGTATGACTGCAGCAAGGCATTATCGTCGCGAGCAACACATTCTCACATACACCCACGGCAGCAGTCCTTCAGCAGTGGCTCTCTGTAAAGAGTGCTTTGAAAGGGAAGCGGGTTCGACCGGAACATAAGAAGGCGGAGGTAAAATTTCATCAGTACTGCGTTTCGGACAGGTTTCCACCGGTTTGCACTGGTTTGCTGAAGTTAGTCAAAAGAGCGGACGAAAACGCCCGGGACGTAATAATAAGTTTAAGGATTACCGGCAAATTGCAATATACGAGCAATGTACGTGCATGAAAAGAAAACAATTTTTTAATAAAGTCGACCAGCCCAGCACCGTCAGCAGCTTAGCGGGTGGTTCCATTTTATCGGTTCGTATCGTACCAAAAAGTCCCTAAACCGGCAAGCGTGGAG
The DNA here is from genome assembly GCA_000956215.1 of Anopheles farauti No. 4. NCBI lineage: Eukaryota > Metazoa > Arthropoda > Insecta > Diptera > Culicidae > Anopheles > Anopheles farauti No. 4. The sequence continues at coordinate 2,675 of JXWZ01005327.1, read as the reverse complement.
TCCTATTTTTTTACTTCTCCTTTCGTTCGTCTTTTCTAGCCTTTACGCTACGGCGTAGGGAAGTTAATTTGGACTTGAAATTTCTCAAATTTTTTCTCCAGCTTGTGAACGAGTGCTGCGTACGCTTTCGGTAAAAGGGCTAGCGCAGTGCAGGCTTTGAAGTTTACAGGACGGATTTTCCGGACGGGAAGTTCCGAACCAGGAGGGTTTGTCAACCCGGATGTGGACTTCATGCCGGAATATATTGGCTACACTCCGCTAACAAGCTTTAATTTAGTAAAAAGTAAATAAATAAGCATACGGCTGCCACACATGCGACAACTTTCTCGAACCATTTTCCGGCTGCACTTTTTTGCATCGGGCGTATGAGAGGCAGGAGAGGATCTCGATGGCCGGGCTCGATCGAGGAGAAAACTGTCAAGCGTCGTGTTTGTATGGATGTGTACGTGAACGAGATTATGCTTTGAAGCTGGGTGACGCTTTCGGTAATATTGTGCCCCGGGTACGAGTGCATCCGAGGTGTTCAACAAAATCCATCCGTAATTGACTTCGGCATTGGTAGGAGATGTCGAGTGCGCTGAGTGAAAGATACAAGGGGTAAGGTTTATGTGAAGTAGCACTTTTAAAATGTACTAAAGCTTATTATGGAAAAAAGCTGTCGAGAATGCCGCAGGAAATAGATCTGAATTAAATCTTATTTTCAAGTAGTGCTTATATTATTATAACAGCTTTAATTGCATATGTTTGTATTAAAAATAACGATTTTGATCTATGAATCAAGAATAATACAATTTCTAACACAATTATATAATAGAAATAAACGTATGAGAGTTTTGAATAACCGTCACATAACCTTACAATCACAATATGAAACAGCTTATAACAGCCATGTTTCCAAATAAAAAAGACAATTTTGAAATAGATTCAGTTTTCATACAGTTTTTATACTTGGCATATTTAAGCATAAAAGTTAACCTAATTGATATTGATATATTAAAATCATCAAAAGAACAATAAATGCTGATGAAATTTCTAACAAAAAATATTCTTATAAAAGTTTTATAAATACCGAAGATAAATATACGTCACGCCAGAAAAAAAAACGAACAAAACGTTGTCTTTATGACAAAACATAATGCGTATAATGAACGGTTTCCCATGCTAAACGCTTATGCTAGGTACATTAAACCTTTCTTAAGCCACTTAAATGTCGCCATCATCATTATTATCATGATCATGAACATAATACGATGTCACCATTCTCCCTAGTCTATGCTGGAAAAGGGGAGTAAAGGAGCATAACATATGCTCACAATTCATTAACGGTCGTAATTCAGCGGCGTAGCACGGAGGACTATTTTGTTACGGATTTTAGTTATGGTGGTAAAGACAGGGTTGCTGTTTTTGTTGTGATTAAGGGTCCATTCCGTGGCCGAAGATAACGGGAAAGGATTCTAATGAACTACAAATCGTCCTATTATCACACGCACCACGTAGACAGCTTAATTAAATCACTTCCGATCCGATAAATCATTTCATTAACGTGCGTACACCCATACACATACCGGCACGTTCGAGCCGGATGTTCTGGAATCGATTTTTGTTTTGGATCATCCGGTCAAACGTGTGCAGCCGAGGTCGACTAACATATGCCATGGTGTAGAACACATAAATTATGTCAAACTACACTCACACCCGCGTAAATTGGGATGATCGTATCAGCCTAGCATGGACAGTCTTTTCCGTCATCTAAATTGCTCGTAAATTACCACCCAATCCAGCTCCCTCCGAGCTGAACGCTGCTGATCAAGCTTTCCTAATGTAGTAATCATGTTCTCGGGAGCGAATAGTTCAAACGGAACCTGACCACGACATAAATTAACATCATCTCTGCTTCGTGTTTGTTTTTTTCTTGTGCAGGTCCCCCGGCTACGCATATGTCCGACATGTTCAACCACCACCAGTGAGATAATTAGAAGGAAGCAGCCTTGCAAGCGGACACCCTTACTTGCTACGAAAAAAGTTCGTTGCCGGTGTGCAATTTACTCTCCCTCGAGAAAGATGCTGACTTCGTGATCTTATCGAACGTCGCAAGCGGCAAACACGGGATGTCCTTGCACCCTCACCACCAGCAGCTTGTGGTCAGCTCGAAGTTCCACTCGACCATCCGCCGGTCGTTAGTGCGCACTGAAAAGCCCGTGACGATGATGATGGTGATAAGACGTTGCTCAAATTACAGGCCACCGGGCATCGGGGGTTGGCCAGCGTCTTGCAAGGACGTTGTCCACCGAGGTGTTGGACCGTAAATGAGCGAAAATAGCACCCGTTTCGCAAATAATCCACCGGACACGGGCGTAACGTTCCACGCACGTCGCAAAGACGTCCGACTTTCTGGGGGAAAAGTAGAAGCACTCACGTGCTGGCTGGCAGAAATTAAGACCAAACTGTTGTTGTTATTGCTTGCGTCTTATGTCCTGAGTTGCGTCACCCTGCGTGTGGGTGTGTGTCTTTCGCATGAGTGAGGTGAAGAAGCACGCAGGAAAAACAATTCCAGTACCGACATCGTTGGCGGAAAACAGCTTGCCCGAATCGGCCACCGATGAAAGGTAATGATAATTGAAAGAGGAGAAAGTTTCAGTGTTGTTTTTGCGGATTAGGATGTCCTGGCTGTGGGG